>WSYH01000314.1:204486-232401 GCA_036426205.1 Ascaphus truei
CAGGCCTCTCTCTCCCGCTGCAGGCCTCTCTCTCCCGCTGCAGGCCTCTCTCTCCCGCTACAAGCCTCTCTCTCCCGCTACAGGCCTCTCTCTCCCGCTGCAGGCCTCTCTCTCCCGCTGCAGGCCTCGATCTCGACGTCCCCCGCTGCAGGCCTCCCTCTCCCGCTGCCGGCTCTCCTCTCTCCCCGCTACAGTCCTATCTCCCCCGCTGCAGGGCTTCTCTCCCCCGCGGCACTGCCTCTCTCCCCCCGTGCAGGACTCACAATTCTCTATCCTCTCACCGCTGCAATGGGCCTCTCCTCCCCCGCTGCAGGCCCTCTCTCCCCCCTGCACGCCGCTCTCTCCTCCTTCCCTCCCTCACCGCTGCACGCCGTCTTCTCCTCCCGCTGCTTCCCCGCTCTCCTCCCACTGCAGGCCTCACTCTCTTCCCGCTGCAGGCCTGCCTCTTCGCTCCCCCGCTGCAGGCCTCTTCTCACCGCTGCGCCTCTCTCTCCGCTGCTGGCACATCTCCCCCTCAGGTCCCTCATCTAGCTACTTCCCCTCCTCTCTCCTCGCCCTCCTGTGCAGAAGTCCCCTCTCTCCCCGCTGCGGCCTCTCTCTCCCACTGCAGGCCTCTCCTCTCTCCCGCTGCAGGGCCTCTCTCCCCCTCCGCCCGCTTCCTTCCTCTCTCCTCCCGCTCCAGTCCTCTCTCTTCCCTCTGCAAGGGCCTCTCTCCCGTGCAGGCCCCTTCTCTCCCCCGCTGGCCGGCCTCATCTCTCTCTCCCGCTGCGGCCTCTCTCTTCCCCCCCTATCAGGCCCTCTCTCTCCCGTCTGCAAAGGCCCTCTCTCTCCCGCTGCAGACGACCTGTAGTAGATAGTGAGAGCAGGGCCCGGGAGCTTCAGACAACCAGCAAGGTAAATGTGTGTTGCATTGTGTGTGTGTTGCATTGTGTGTGTGTGTTGCATTGTGTGTGTGTTGCATTGTGTGTGTGTTGCATTGTGTGTGTGTGTTACATTTTGTGTGTGTGTTGCATTTTGTGTGTGTGTTGCATTGTGTGTGCTGTGTTAATGTTTGCCATTTGTGTTGTGTTTTTTGACTTCATTTCCTGCATTTTTGGTGTGTGGAAGGGAACTGTTACGGCTTTTAGTGTGGTGTGATTAGATGACTTTTGTGGGCCTACTGTTTGTGGGGACGTTTGTGTGTGTGTTGCATTTTGTGTGTGTGTTGCATTGTGTGTGTGTGTTACATTTTGTGTGTGTTGCATTTTGTGTGTGGGAAGGGATGTAATTATTCTGAGGGTGTGGGTATTGTGGGGGGGAGTTTGTGTGTGTGCGGACGGAGAGGAGAATCAGTGTCAGGAGGGGGACTGAGGAAACGGGTTTGAATGAGAGCGGGGAAATTAAGTGAGAGGGGGGAACAGAGGAGGTGGCTCGCAAGTGTGTGAAAGCGGGGGCGGGGGGGGGGCGCAAAGCTACCGACACATGGGGGTCCATGGTTGAAACTCTAGTCCTGGGCCCCAGGAAATCTGTTAGCGGCCCTGCCAAGCAGTGACAGATCAGGATATTTGTCTTCCCGTGTCACTGCTGTTATTAGGTAATACTATAATGAATCTCTTCCACTCTATCACTGCTCCCTAGTAGTCGGGGTGGAGACGGCTGTCCAATAGGAACACTCCTGCTCCGGAGACATGGTTCCCGGCTCACACTGGTATCCGCTGTGTGCTGTATTCCTGCTGCTCCCGCCGGCTGAACACGGACTTCTGTTGCTGTCACCAGGACCTCTGCTGCTGCTCCCTGATGTCGCCGTGGTCTTCCTCACCGGTCTTCTTCACCTTCCGTCGCGGCTGCAGGTAAGTGATGAAGTATTTTCAGCTACAGTGACATTACCCGGCACCGGTTCCTACCCGTGCCAGGCCCAGCCCTCTGCTGCCGGATGCGGGTAATGTCCTGGTAGCTGAAAAAGCGCCATGTACCGGGTAATTACCCGGTGCTAGGTACATCACTACTCAAAACCCATACTCCAGGCTGATTTTAATTAGTTTACAGCAAATAAAAAATACTACTTGTGAGCAGATTCGGATGCCTGACAGGTCCACACACCTGCCTTTCCCCATTATCTCTTGGCAAACAATGCTTTCACTGCAGCCAGGGATTCTGGGTAATGATATGCAAATGAAAACTCTTTATTTCTTAGGCCGCGATTATAGTTGCCGCGACAGCGTCGTGAACAACATGCCGCAATTCTATGAGGCCGCCCATAGTGCACGCAGGCGCGCACACGATAAGGCACGAATGCGCGACCCCATTTTGTAAAGACAAAATATTTTGTCTTTCCAAGCGATAGCCGCGTGACGTCCGCGTCACATGAAGCGATTCAGCCAATGAGGGCAAACTGCTCACGTGACGTCACGGCCACGCCTCCCCATCGTCTGAACATTGCCCAAACATTCGCGCGTGCGGCATGTGCACGCGCTCCTTCGCGCGCATGCGGCGAGTATAATCTCAGCCTTACACAGCTTTTGTTTAGCAGACAAAAAAAATCCAATTATCAGTGCACATTAACTAGCTTTTTTATAAAGATTAAATGACACACAAAGTGTAAAATATACTAATAAGCATGCAATGAAAAAATAGTACATTTTAGTTTTAATTTGTCCTAATAAATTCATTTTTCGAACAAAAAGAGGATTGTCCTCCATTTTGACCATTGATGGCATTATGGTTCCCGTACACAAAGAACAAAGCAAAGAGGCTCCTGGATTGTCCACTTTCCTGTAGATAGAAGATCCCATATACTAAGATCCTGATGTAAAATGGAAAGGGAATACGGCACGCCCCAGTGGGCCCCAGGAAAGACGGCTCCCAGGTAACGGAGGATCAGCTCTAATATTCCTCATCACTCTTTAGTGGCAATTTCCAAACAGGCCAAAGGTATCGACGCACATAAGAAAGACCGACCAGGACTCCCGTAGTGGCCTAGTGAAAATGGATTAATACCGATGATTATCCCGAAGCACTAAGTCGGGCGCCAGGTCCCACATCTACTTAGAGCAACTACAGTAAGTAAATGTTCCTCCATTTGAGTGTTAAGAGTGGGCACTAATGGAAGAACCTTATTCATGTATATCTGATATAAAATACAGTGCAACAGTGTCCATAGGTGTATGAGCGATCGCTGTGCTTGGGGACGCGACTAAATAACAGTTCTACAAAAGTTCCTAACGCCCATTATTATACAAGCTTGCCACCTCATCGTCCAGCTGGCTGAATCCAGCCACCTGAGTCAGGGTAACCCAATGCGGAGTAGCCATACAACACAACCTGATGTAACCTCCCAAGAAGCCGGGCAGGGCGGGTTACAGGTAATTTCAGAGGAATGTTTTGTAAGAGCAGCGCAATTTGCATTACTACATCTTATGCACTACGGACCAATGCTACAAATACTAGTCAATGGTCGGACCTGAAATTCACTGATATTTGGTCTCCAAATCTTGTCATTTCAGTTAAATTCACAGTTGCTGTAGAGGGGCCAGAAATGGATTACTCTTGAATAAATTGAATGTCCCTGCAGCAGCAAAGGTGTCATGAGAAAAGGCGGGGAGATCACTAAGAAACATAATTACTGCGTTAGGAGGAAACTGAAATTGCTTCCACAAGGCCGCATGGGATGAGTCCATGCCAACGAGAGGTTTAAAAAGTGGTGCTTTCTGTTTATATTTGCAGAAAAACATATGGTTCGTGTTCTTTTTCTCCTGAGGCAGGATCTGCCGTGGCATAAAGTGAACGGTGTTTTGAAGTGAGCTGAAGACACAAGCAGACTTTTGGAGGGGTTTGGACTGGTAATTGCAGCTGTCAAAGTTTAATAGTGAATACAATATGTAATTTTCGGACCTCGGACAAAATAATAATAATTTTAGCGGGTAAAGTCAGACCTGTATAAAGGAGCATTGCAGATTAAAATGGATGCCCTTCTCATGTACTGTATGAATGAGGCAGGTTCGTGGGCATTGGATGAGGAGGTTAGTAGGGTGGAGGGGAATTACAATTTTAGTTTTTTTATCAAATTGCCTGAAGGGATTTTACTTTTCCTAACCATGTATATATATCTTTATTTATAAAGCACCAACCATGTACAGTACGTAGGGTTTCACTACACGTGACATACTGTAATAATATAACTTATAATGGGAATAAGCACTTGAGATGTAAAAGTAACATTAGGATAAGGAGTCCCTGCCCCGAAGAGCTTACAATCTAAGTGGTAAGTCGGAAGAATGTACAGAGACAGTAGGAAGGTGGTCTGGTAAGTGCATCTAAAAATCAGGGGAGCAGGGGATGTATCGCCAAATGGAGAAAGAGGAAAAAAAGCAACCGAGAGCAGTATTGCAGAACACAGTAAGCCTTCAGTCAATCAATAACCTCCAATGGTTATATTCACGAATGGCAGGAAAATCAAGGGCATATCTCAAACTGTGGCAAGCATGGGTTGTGATAAGCTTGGTACAGCAGAACTCAAGAGAAAAATAATGGAGACCAAAAATAGTGCAGATGGTACAATAAATTTTTTTATAAAAGAACAAACGCCCCTTATGAATGCATGCTTACTTGAGGGCAGTAAATAAAATCAATGTATGAAATTAGAGGTGCCGCCGTGACTCCCGGGAGCTGGGTGAGTCATGTTCTCTCCCACTCCAGGCCTCCGCTGCTTGCGCAATAGTCACTTTTGGGTTCCAGAATCCCGATGACGTCACTTGTGCTCCTCCCAGCAGTGGTTCTCTGCTCAACTCTGGAAAGTGCTGCTTCCAAATGCCGGACTCTACGTGTTTCGCTGTGTGTCTATGGACTATGGATAGACTCCTGAAGAAGCGACACACATCGACACGCATAGAGATACATTGTATGTGTGTCTGCAAGGGGCCAAGGTTGATGTAAGAAGTTAATAGTATGAGCCACGTAGCTACTCATATGCTTCGAACCATCAATTCGCCATTCAAGGTATCACTTTTACTATTCTTTTTTTATTACAAAATACTTTTTTTTTCTGTTTATCAGTCAATGTATTCCCGATGGATACTGAAACCAAAATAACCAATACATTAGGTAGAAGTGAACTCATACACTTAGACCCATCCCACAAGGTTAATTTCACTAGCTAAAGCTTCGAACTAGATTTACAGTTCCCATGTGATATAGCCATCAGGAAAAGCAACCAAATAATGATGTCTCTTTATTTATAGTGTGGTACTGTATATATCAATAACATCATACCTGAGAGAGGGGATATTTGTATTATTCCTGGCACACATATTCCCTGGAAATATTTTCCTATGTGAATATGATGGCTCCCATTCAAATAAATAGAGCTGTAATCTTGCCATGCATGTTGGCGACTGCTTCACAGAATATTGAATAAGGGGCATATGTGTTAATCAAACCCCTGTGAAACTGCTTAGGTGTCAGTTCTTTGTCTATGTCTATGGATTCTCCAGCAATGAAGAGCTTGGGAGTTTGAACAAAGTGCCCTACTGGATTCTCAGGGGAGCCATAGCATATGTGACTGCAAATTAATTCCATTAGAAAAAAAAGTCTCCAATTCCCAGTAGAAAGGGTTTAATACTCTTACAGGACCTCCTTTAAATGATCCTGCCTGAGCAATTTCCAACTAATTTCCTGGTTTACCACAGGACTGCTAAGTAATTGAATTTCCTTGGACATTTCTGAAAATCCTCCCATGCTGGAATGGCTGATTTTCATAGACAGTCTGGAAATGTGTGAACACAAGAGTGACAGATATAAAGCCTCAACTACTTATTCAATTATACACCATAGGAGACACAATGTGGAACTGTAAACAGTGAGGGCAATGTAGTGATGCGAAGTGGTAGCGAGTACAACTTCTATTCGTAGAACAACTGTTTTTGTAGAAATAATTTATATAGTACAAAGAAGAGGTATTTTTGATCACAAGAAGGAGAGCGCTTATATTGCTTGGCTATTTCCCATGTACTCAATTTAGTTCAATTTAGCATAATATTTATTACAGATTAGCAAATGTTCCACTTAACGAACAAATGTTAAATAAAATAGTTGTGTTGCAAAATCCATCCAATGTTGCAACAAAAAATACTAACTTCTCACTCCGTTACTTATGTTACAACAAACTAGTGTTTGGATTAAGGCTTAGAAGACCTGGATAGGTTTAGGCAATTATAAATATACAAAACTGAAAGGCACACAGTTTATACTGAAGCAAAGATAAGCACTGGAAAGCAGACATCTAGCAATAAATATTCAATTAACTCCTACGCTGTTAAAGAGAAACCTATGTATTCAACCCTGTAATATGCTAAATCCACAGTCCCACTTGGCATCTTATATTGAAATGGTAAAAAAAATACAAATAAAGCCTTCATGCGTGTAATGGCTTCACTCACTATTTTTTTCCCCCCATTTCATTAATATTTAAAATGTGTGCCGGTTATAAAAAAAAAAAAAAAAAGTTAATGTTTTGGATTTTTATTAAATGAAATGGAAAAAATAAGAAATAAGGAGGAAAATTATAAAATAGCATAATAAACACGGACAGGCACTTTCACTAGTGTTTTGGTTCTAACAAACGACATCATAAAAACAATTAGGGATCTAAAATAATATAACTGAAAAAGGTAAAATGTTGAAAAAAGATATCTCTGTCAATTTATATACACAGGTAACCTAACTGTCTTAGCCCAACTAGCCCACCCAGCCTCACTCCGGTGCCGGCTCCTCAGCTGTGCACGGAGAGAGAAGCCAGCGGCTCCAGCCACTTCCAGGGAGACCCCCTCATCTGCTGCACAGACCCCCCTCATCTGCTGCACAGACCCCCCCTTCTGCTGCACAGCCCCCCCCATCTGCTGCACAGACCCCCCCTATCTGCTGCACAGACCCCCTTCATCTGCTGCACAGAAAACCACTGCCGGCCCATCTACTGCTGCACAGCCACCCTCCCTCTGAATTTCCTACATCTGCTGCACAGACCCCCCCCCCTATCTGCATGCACACGACCCCCTTCATCTGCTGCACGACCTCCCCCTCACTTCTGAACTACCCTCACTACCCCCCCGATCTTACAGACCCCCCCCCAGCTGTGCACTGACCTCATCCCTACATCGGTCTGCATCACACCCCCCCCACTTCGGCTGCACAGACCCCCCCCACATCTGCTGCACAGACCCCCCTCATCTGCTGCACAGACCCCCCCTTCTGCTGCACAGACCCCCCCATCTGCTGCACAGACTCCCCCTCCAATCTGCTGCACCGAAACCCCCGCTCCTCGTCTAGCCACAGAACGCCCCCACCATCCCTCCAATGATGCACAGACCACCCCTCCCCCACGGCTGCACCGAGCCTCCCCACACCGACTCCCACCCCCTCACTGCTGCTGTGGAGTTACCCCCTCCCGCCGCCGCAGTTCCCCTGCCTTATGCACCCTCCTATGTGCCCTACGCTCACCAGGCCTACGCACCTGCCCAACCCGCCCCTTACGCACACTACTCAGCTGCGCCCCACGCCCCTGTGCCTTTCACTCCCACCCCTTACGCACACCACAGCTACGCCCCCACGCCTTATGCTCCCGCCCCTTATGCGCACTACACAGCGGTGTCCCCCACACATTACCTACCCGCACCTTATGCACAATACACAGCTGCGCCTTATGCACCCGCCCCTTACGTACCTGCGCCCTGCGCACAGTTAGGTGGACCCGCGCCTTGTGCACCTGCACCAGCCCTGGATCCGATGGCAGCCCCACTGGCCACCGGGTCCCCATCGTCCCGGGCGGCTCCCCGTCAGATACGCCAGTACCCAGGATGCAAGGAAGCAGCAACAAGAGCCGTGCGGCGGCCAAAAGATCCAGGACCAGTCGCCCAGGTGTCCAGGCTGCAGGATCAGGTGAGCATGATAATGCGGTGTTGGGACGTGATGATGTTAGTGATGGGGGGGCGGTTATGACAGGGTCGGACTGCGACGATAGTGAGAGCGCTAGGGCGAGCACCGAGTCAGATGCCAGCTGCGGCGCAGACAGCGACGAGACCCCAGGGGTAAAGCGCATAAGGAAGCAGGTAGAAGCATTGAGCAAGTCTGCGAAGCGAAGTAGGAAGGCGAAAAAGCAGACAGCGCGCAAGAACAAGGGGGTAGCTTCCACCCGCGGTGGGGAGGATTCGTTCGCGGTCAAGACTAGCTCCTTGTACATACACCTGCCAAGGAGAACCCAGAGAGACATAGGTAACAGAAAGTATGTGGATATGTTCAAGCTGTCTGTAACGGGGCGAGCAGAGAGGAAGCGCGCGCGGGAGGCGGGCGAGAAAGTGCAGGTTGTGAGGAGTAATGGGAACTGGATTCTGGGTTTCACTGTGTTCGGGGACTGTTTCCTTTCAAAGCATCCAAAACAATTGCATAATGTGATGAAATACCTGAGTGTGATACAGACCATACATGCTGAACACGGGGGGTCAGCGTGGCGGGATTATGACGAGCAGTTCAGGCAGAGGTGGCAGGGGGATACACGGTTGAGTTTGGGGAAGATGGACATGGAATTGTGGATGAAGTTAGTGGGACAGTGGAAGCAGGGGGGCGACGTGCCCTTTTCCAAGGGTCCAGGCGTGATTCAACAAGCAGGGGCAAATAAGGGCAGTGTTGGGCGTTTAATGATAAACACTGCAAGCTGGGGGCGGGTTGCAAGTTTAGACATCTGTGCAGCCAGTGCAGGGGTAACCACCCCGTCAAGAAGTGCTTCAAAAGCCCTGGGCAACCGCAGCCAGTGGAGACCAGCCTTAGCGGTTTGAGCCGTTGGCTAAAGGGGTACCCCGACCGGGAGAAGGTGGGGTTTTCTTGGAGAGTTTAGAAGGGGGTTTTCACATCCCATCCCCCCCCCCCCCCCCATTGCTCAGTTAATTATTTCCCCGGGTGCCAAAAAAAATAAATTATTCAGGCTAATACAACACCTGTCATACCCAAGGGGGGGTGGAGGCGGTCTGTAAAGGATGCCATAGACCCGGGCTATGCCGGGTACAATACCAATCATTCGACACTACCATAAGGATAATTAAGACATATGGGGAGGGAGCACTATTGGTAAAATTGACATAGAAGCAGCCTTTTCGGCTGTTACCTTTTGGCCCCAGCAGCTTCAGATTCACAAATCAAATGCTTAAAAGGGGTACATTAGGGGCCGGCAGGCGAGTAATTAAATAATCTTCTAACATGTTTTCTGTCTTCACAGCGGGGGCCCCTCGATATTTTATTAATAACATGCGCAGGCCTTTGCAAGCGATCAGCAGTCAGGGTTTAGGGTCACAGCTTGGGGTGTGGGGTGAGTCCCCAGTAAGTGGCCTTATTGGGTCCTCCGGGTGGCTGAACTGTCAGGCCAGTCATCGTAGGGACACCGTGAATACCCGAAATGGGGCTCCATCCGATGCGGATGGGCCGCCAGGTAACGGTCCCCCTGAAAAGATTGTGCGGGCTGGAGGTGCCGACGCAGGCGGTCAGGCGCTGTACACCTGGTACCAATCTTAGGCAGCTGGGCTCTATCCTATGTGGGTAGGCCCAGGCAGCTCTGATAAGGGGGACGTAGGGGCCGTGGAGAGTGTCTCTCGCGGCGGAGAGTGTCTCTCCTGGTGGACGGTAGATTAGGGCGGGTGGAGGAGGGCTCCCCCCGCCGGAAGATACCGAGAATAGGGATGACAAAGGACTAAGATTATGGCTGACAGTTATTTTCAGGTATTGTTAAAATAATAAAGCTGTGACCATTTTTACTTCCACAAAACTGTGACGTCTCAGTTTGTTAGGTGGGGTGTAAGTAAACCACGCAGTAGGCACACTAAGCAGTTAATCTGTATGCCAACCAACTATATACCGAACGGTGTTAACGAGCACTTATTCACTGGTATAGCAGTAGAGCAGTGGTTTCCACCCTTTTTTTGGTTAAGGAACCCTATTTGAAATTCTGAGGAACCCCAGCCTTCTCTAATGTCGTTTCTGAGATCAGATGCAGTTTAAGGGACCCCAACCCTCTCTAAAAGCGCATCTGAGATCAGATACATTGTAAGGGACCCCAACCATCTCTAATAGCGCGCCTGAGATCAGATGCATTGTAAGGAACCCCAACCATCTCTAATAGTGTGTCTGAGATCAGATGCAATGTAAGGAACCCCAACCCTCTGTAATAGCGCGTCTGAGATCAGATGCATTGTAAGGAACCCCAACCATCTCTAATAGCACGTCTGAGCTCAGATGCATTGTAAGGAAACCCAAACCTCTCTAAAAGCATGTCTGAGATCATATGCAGGTTAAGGGACCCCAACCCACTCTAATAGCGCGTCTAAGATAAGATGCATTGTAAGGAACCCCAACCCTCTCTAAAAGCGCGTCTGGGATCAGATGCATTGTAAGGAACCCCAACCCTCTCTAAAAGCGCGTCTGAGATTAGATGCATTGTAAGGAACCCCAACCCTCTCTAAAAGCACGTCTGAGATTAGATGCATTGTAAGGAACCCCAACCCATTCTAAAAGCGCTTCTGAGATCAGATGCATTGTAAGGAAACCCAACCATCTCTAATAGCGCACCTGAGATCAGATGCATTGTAAGGAACCCCAACCCTCTCTAATAGCGCATCTGAGATTAGATGCATTGTAAGGGACCCCAACTCTCTCTAATAGCGCGTCCGAGATCAGATGCAATGTAAGGAACCCCAACCCTCTATAATAGCGCGTCTGAGATCAGATGTATTGTAAGGTACCGCAACCCACTGTAATAGTGTGTCTGAAATCAGATGCATTGTAAGGAACCCCAACCCTCTCTAAAAGCACGTCTGAGATTAGATGCATTGTAAGGAACCCCAACCCATTCTAAAAGCGCTTCTGAGATCAGATGCATTGTAAGGAAACCCAACCCTCTCTAATAGCGCGCCTGAGATCAGATGCATTGTAAGGAACCCCAACCCTCTCTAATAGCGCATCTGAGCTCAGATGCATTGTAAGGATCCCCAACCCTCTGTAATAGTGTGTCTGAAATCAGATGCATTGTAAGGAACCCCGACCCTCTCTAAAAGCGCATCTGAGCTCTGATGCATTGTAAGGAACCCCAACACTCTCTAATAGCGCACCTGAGATCAGATGAATTGTAAGGAACCCCAACCCTCTCTAATAGCGCATCTGAGGTCAGATGTATTGTAAGGCACTGCAACCCTCTATAATAGCGCGTCTGATCAGATGCATTGTAAAGAACCCCAACCCTCTCTAATATCGTGTCTGAGCTCAGATGCATTGTAAGGAACCCCAACCCTCTCTAATAGCGCGCCTGAGATCAGATGCATTGTAAGGAACCCCAACCATCTCTAATAGCGCGTCTGAGATCAGATGCATTGTAAGGAACCCCAACCCTCTCTAAAAGTGCGTCTGAGATTAGATGCATTGTAAGGAACCCCAACCCTCTCTAAAAGCGCGTCCGAGATCAGATGCATTTTAAGGAGCTCCAACCCTCTGTAATAGTGTGTCTGAAATCAGATGCATTGTAAGGAACCCCAACCCTCTCTAAAAGCGCATCTGAGCTCAGATGCATTGTAAGGAACCCCAACACTCTCTAATAGCGTGCCTGAGATCAGATGCATTGTAAGGAACCCCAACCCTCTCTAATAGCGCGTCTGAGATCAGATGTATTGTAAGGTACCGCAACCCTCTATAATAGCGCATCTGATCAGATGCATTGTAAAGAACCCCAACCCTCTCTAATATCGTGTCTGAGCTCAGATGCATTGTAAGGAACCCCAACCCTCTCTAAAAGCGCGTCTGAGATCAGATGCATTGTAAGGAACCCCAACCCTCTCTAAAAGCGCTTCTGAGATCAGATGCATTGTAAGGAAACCCAACCCTCTCTAAAAGCGCTTCTGAGATCAGATGCATTGTAAGGAAACCCAACCCTCTCTAATAGCACGCCTGAGATCAGATGCATTGTAAGGAACCCCAACCCTCTCACCGACGCAAACATTGCGATAGCGAGCGGTACCAGGCAAGTTCGTTATCGATCGAAAGTTCGCCCGTACTACCCCTCTTCCTCCATGATCTCCGCTTAGAGGATTCTAACAGGCACGGTACCTTCAGTGTCAGACCGAAACTCTACTCCTAAGAACCTTACCATATTCCAGCCCCCCCTGAGAACAATCGCTCATCGTTTTATGAGACCAATCAATGAAATTCTGCAAGAGAACAACCCGGCAATTACCTGGCTTCCCTTCCGGCACTACCTTGTCCCTCGTTTGTCCTTTCCCCGTTAGTCCCCATAGGAACATTTGCCCCCCTCCCAGAGTAATCCGCCCCCGACTACAGCACGCGTCCAATCCTATCCGGGGATAGATATAACATCCGGCTTATCACATCTCCCCTCCCCGCAATCCATTCTCGCTTCTATCACATGTAAAAGACCCCTCCATTGGCCGGGCCGCTATCTCCTACCATCTCTGTCTGAACCAAACTCATTATCACAACTTCCGACTCCTTCCCCTACCAGCCAACTATCCTAGCCACTCCTCCTCTTCCGTCCGATGCCGCAACCTGACAGAAAATAGGAGCATCTCCCTGTAATCTCTACGCCCGACATCATCACGCCGTAGAACCCTGAGCTACTCCATCACAATCATCCTCGGTCCCGCCAAGCTGGTCGTCTCACTCCCCCCCAAAAACATGTACTCAACATTAACGCCCAAGTAAGCTCATCGCTAAAGGCCTCAATTAACTCTGTACCCCATGTCGCACGCCACCGGGAGCTGCAACAGTCAGCTAGATGATACTACCGATTCCGTGCTCAACGGTACGAACCGGGTGCTACACATCCCCCCCCCCATGCCAGTGATATTCAAAGTCAGCATTATACATTCAACCACAACCCAAGTCCCTACCCACCACAGTTGCTCCCCTTCCACCAACCCCTGCGCAGGGTTTTGCCCCCATAACTTTCCTCAGCGCCTCATCCCCCCTACCGCAATTTCTCGGTAAACCAAAATTTGTTTCTGAAGAGGCCTCACCCACGACGCCCCCCCCCCCCTTTTTACCCGCCCTCGACCCCCACACCCTCCTCTTCACGCTCCTTTTCGCGCCCCCATCCTCCCGCCCCACCACATTCTCACCCCCTCTAAAACCCCATCTCCTGGTTTGATCCTTAACCCCACTCATACACCTCTCATACCGTCTTACCCTTACTTCCCACCCCTCACACCTTATTCCTGCCGTTCCAAACTTACCTCCTCCCCCTCGGCTCCGCCTGTAGTTCCGCCTCCCCTCCCCGCTCCCCGCCCACCTTTGCCCTAACCCCGAGCCTCCCACGAACCGCGAACCTCTCCTCTCCTCTTACCTCTTCCTCTCCATTTCCTAACCCCATGAAGACTCTCGTTAACGTTCCCCCTCCTCCAATCCCCCCGCTGGCCATCCGCCCCCATTCCCCCCATCTACAGCCTGATCCTTCCCTTCCATTCCCCCTTTCTCCCTCATTTGTATTACCTCCCCCTCGCCCCCCCCCCTACTCCTCCTCTTCTTTGCTGCCCCTTAGCCCTTCCACCTCCTCTGCTCCACCCTCACTCCCCACCCTTCCCTCTCTCCCCTCTTTCATTTCTCTTCCATTCATCTCACCCACCCCATCACGACCAGTACTTACCCCCCCCCCCCCGTCCTCATCCCCTTCACTCCTCCACTTAATCATCCACTCCCCCCCCATCCCTCCGCCTATGACCTTCCTCCCCTCCCCCCTCCCCCTCTCGGCTCGAAAACCCTATTTCTTCACACTCACCTGAACTCCCCATCCCCAACCCCCCTCAGTCACCTTCCCGTCTTTAAGCTTGACTTATACTACATCCTTGTGCCTTTTCCCCATATCTATAACTCTTTCTCCCTCCGGTTCATTGCTCATCCTTCTCCTTGCCTCCCCAGCCTAGTTTCGGGCATGGACAGAAAGGACCACAACGTGCATCTTAATATGGTAGATAGATATTGTTGTATTATTTGGAACCCACAACCATCTCTAATAGCGCGTTGAGATCAGATGCATTGTAAGGAACACCCAACCCTCTCTAATAGCGCGTCTGAGATCAGATGCATTGTAAGGAAACCAACCCTCTCTAATAGGTGTCTGAGATCAGATGCATTGTAAGGAAACCCCAAACCTCTCATAAAGCGATGTCTTAGATCAGATGGCATTGTAATTCCTCTATTTGATACAATTTTAAAATGACCTGAACATTACAGGGAACCCTGGTTGAAAAACACTGCTGTAGGTAGTAGAGACAGGTTTGATGGTTGAATCTGTATGCCAACCTACTGTAGTATATACATTGAGTGAGTGAGCAAAAGAAAGGGTGTAAGAGAAGGGGAGGAGTGAGAGGAATGTTTCGGAACCTAGAGAACTGGTGCTATGCTTAAAAGAACTTCTTTCTATAAGGGCAACATTGTTCTAAGTTTTCCAATAGTAAAATGAAATGCTTTATGTTTGTCCCTGTGCTTCTCTGCTCTCATTAAATGAATTATAACTTTTTTGCATATCGAGTACCTCCATTATTGAGACGCTTTTCCACCCCCCCCCCCCCCCCACAATGCTTTGTGGTTGTGTTGTTCCTGGTACACTAGTAGAGACAGGTCAGATGATGTTTATTCTCTATTGTAGAAGTGGCCAACTCCAGTCCTTAGAGCTTCCAATAGGTCAGGTTTTCAGGATATACCTGCTTCAGCACAGGCGGCTCAATCAGGGGCTTAATCAAACACTGAGCCACTGATTGCGCCACCTGCACTGAATCATGGACTGATTGAGCCCCTGTGCTGGAGCAGGGATAGCCTGAAAACCTGACCTGTTGGTAGCTCTTGAGGACTGGAGTTGGCCACCCCTGCTCTATGCCAACCTATACCCAATGTACACAACCCATAGTTGTTGACGTTGCAGTCTCTGCTTTGTATCTCTCTTTGGGGAAAGTGGTGAGGTGTAATTGTGGGGCAATAAAAAAATCATTCCCATATGTATGGAAGTAAAAATCACATTGAAAGCAATGGAATTTGTTTCGTTGATGCATCTCGTGCAATTTATTTGCCCTGTAATTGGTCAACTTTTGCCTTGATATATATATAGACTCCTTTGTTTCTGCCCCTCCGTGTGTTTCTTCTTCCTTCCCTGTGTGTGTGTGTGTGGGTCAGTTGTCTGTGTGTGTGTGTCAGTGGCTCTGTGTGTGTGTGTGTGTGTGTGGGGGTCAGTGGCTCTGTGTGTGTGTGTGGTGTGTGTGTGGGTGTAATGGCTCTGTGATGGTGTCAGTTGGCTCTGTGGTGTGTGGTGTGTGGGGGGGGGGTCAGTGGCTACTGGTGTGTGTTGTGTGTGTGTGTGTGTGTGTGTGTGTGTGTGTTGGTGTGTTGGTTGTGTGTGTGTGTGTGTGTGTTGTTGTTGCAGTGGTCCTGTGTGTGGTTGTGTGTGTGTGTGTGTGTGTGTGTGTATTGGCTTGTGTGTGTGGGTGGTAGTGGCTCGTGTGTGTGTGTGGTCAGTGTGTGGTGTGTGTGTGTGTGTGTGTGTGTTGTGTGTGGGTGTGGTGGTGTGGGTGTGTGTGTGTGTGTGTGTGTGGTGGGGGGGGTCAGTGGCTGTGGTGTGTGTGTGTTTATCAGTGGCTTTGTGCGGTGTGTGTGGGGGGGGGGGGGGGGTCAGTTGTTCTGTGTGTGTGTGGGGGGGTCAGTGGTCTGTGTGTGTGTGTGTGTCATGGGCTCTCTGTGTGTGGGTCAGTGGCTCTCTGTGTGTGTGGTTTAGGTGGCTCTGTGTGTGTGTGGGGGTCAGTGGTGTGTGTGTGTGGGGTGGCTCTGTGGTTGTGTGTCGTGGTATGGTTGTGTTGGGAGTACAGTGGTCTGGGTGTGTGTGTGGGTCAGTAGCTCTGGTGTGTTTCTGTGGTCGTGCTGTGGTGTGGGTGTGGATTGTGTGTGTGTGGGGGGGGTGTCAGGTCCTTTGTGTGTGTGTGTGGGGGGGGGGGGGGTGTGTGGTTACTGTGTGTGTGTGTGTGTGTGTCAGGCTGTGTGTGTGTGTGGGGTTGTGGTCTGTGTGTTGGGTGTGTGGTGTGTGTGTGTGGGGTGTTGTGTGTGTGTGTGTTGGGTGGTGTGTTGTGTGTGTGTGTGTGGTGTGATGTGTGTCTGTGTGTGGTCGTGTGTGTGTGTGTGTGTGTCGTGTGTGTGTGTGTGTGTGTGTGGGGGTGTGTGTGCGTGTGTGTGTGTGGTGTTGTGTGTGTGTGTGGTGTGTGTGTGTGTCAGGTGCTTGTGTGTGTGGGTGTGGTCTGTGTGTGTGGGTTCATGGCTCTGTGTGTGTGTGGGTGGGGGGGTCCGTGGCTCTGTGTGTGGGTCAGGGGCTATGGTGTGTGTGGGTCCAGTGGCTCTGTGTGTTTCTGCCCCACCGAGGTTTGTGTGTTTGTTTCTGGCCCCTATCGTGTGTGCTTGTGTGTGTGTGTGTGTGTGTGTGTGTGTGTGTGTGTGTGTGTGTGTGTGTGTGTGTGTGTGTGTGTGTGTGTGTGTGTGTGTGTGTGTGTGTGTGTGTGTGTTTGTGCCCCACTAATGCCCCGCCGGCACCCGAGAGCACGCTTTTTGAGGCACTCTGTGCCGTGCCATATTCCTTTTACTGAAATGTTCAGGACTTCAGTTCTTCTTTAGGGGTTTCTGAAGGGGTACTGTCCCTATCTGTAACATAATAAATAGGGGGGCCTGGTATATGCTATTACTTTATAAACATTTCTTATCTACTCTCCCAAGGCTCCTACACTCTGGACCTCCGGGAGCATGGCCTTCTATAACAGTCCCTCCTTAAATACCTCTGCAACCTCCTCATAGCAACCCAGGATGGGGCCTTGCAAACATTAACACTGCTAGTAGCCCTTTAGAGGGGGGGGGGGGGTCGACACATGTGTTTCTGCCTCAGTCTCTGTGTGTGTTTCTGCCTCAGTCTCTGTGTGGCATTAAATAATTGGGTAAATACCACCCCCTGCCAGAGGGCTCGCTCCAAGGGTGAAAGGTCAAAGGTCCTTGAACCGGTGGCCTTCAAGCCGGTCCCACATGACCCAGCCATTAACGCGAGTGGGCTCCCAGAAGTCACCTTTAAGACCCTGAGCCCTGCCAGCCAGACTTTATGCCCTCCCACTCCCGACACCTGACCGCGTCACCCCTTGCTCCCGCTGGCGGGATGGAGAAAGGCCAAGGGGCACCAGGAGGGTAAGAGGTGAGAGGGGAGCCTTGCCCCCGGTCATGATGTCCCCTCACTCAGGAGTGCTGTCTCACTGGGGGGTGTTTTATATTTATTTATATATAAAATTGTTTTACCAGGAAGTAATGCATTGAGAGTTACCTCTCGTTTTCACGTACGTCCTGGGCACAGTTATAACAATACATGGTTACATTAAAAGAACAGGGTTATACAGTCAATTCACAGAGATTTCATGGACAGATAGAGTTGGAAAATTGGCTACAGGGGATAAAGGGGCTGGTTAGTTTCAGATGAAATGGGAACCTTTACATCACCAATCAGCAAACAGCTCAAAGATGGCCGGCGACACATGGTACGGTAGCGAATCAGAGCGTGGGAACCATCCCAATTCTGATTGGCTGAAGCAAAGCCTCTGTCACATGGTCTACTTGAGCCAATCAGAGTTGGGATGGAGTTCCCACGCTCTGATTGGCTACCGTACCATGTGTCGCTGGCCATCTTTGTTTTGATGACGTCATCTTAAAGGCAATTGAAACTCAGCCATTCTGATTGGCTGGCGTCATTGCCTTTAAATGATGTCATCATTTTTTTTTACAAATCACATGTTTTTCACGGCCCAATCAGGACCGTGGGAAACATTTGACCAAAATGTGACGTCATAGGCCTATAAAAGCCTATGTCGCCTCATTTTGAAGCCAAACGCCGAGGAGGGAACACCTCCCCTCCTAAGAAGAGAAGAAGGGCGTGGCAGAAGAAGATGGAAGAAGACGGAAGAAGACGGAGAAGACCCCAAAGAAGAAAAGAAGACCCCAAGACTGACGGGAAGGATTACAAATAGAAGAAAGAAGACACCGTTATGGATTGTAAGGGTTTATTTTTTTATGGTTACCTGTGGATTGATTCCAGTTCTTCCGGGTCGCCTGGATTTCGGTGAGTGGGCATATAATGGTAAGTAAACAAAAGAAAAGTGTATTATTTTTACTTTTACAGGTTTTTTTGATTTTTGATTCATGTCTTTTATTTTTTCAGTCCCATGTAATGCCCGTGAATGTATCTATTATGTACCTATGGCTATACATACATTCACGGACACTGAATGGGTGTATTCTATGTGATGTTTGTATGTAAATGCATTGTTTTTTATGCTCTATTATTGCCCCTGTATGTTATGTATATCTATCTATATGGATAGACATACAGGGATAATAATTGATTGTTTTGCTAATGTTTATGTTCTTTTCATGTATGGCTAATGTATTTATCAGCTTTATTTTGACATTGGTGTGAATAATGTAATTTGTATTTAGTTACAGGTTATTTTTAATGGCTTTTTTCTGGTAGTTAGATTAGAATGATGGTGGTTACTTTAAATTAGAATTGTTCTGGCAATGGTTTGGCTTTAGGAATTGAATAGGAAATTGTATAATTGATTTGTATTGTATTGTTTTAGGAAATTGATTAATTGATTGATGGTAATTGTATTGATGTTGCTTAGTTTCTATTTGATTTTCATGATGATATTGGTGGTTAGGGGACATTATTCATAGTGTATTTTATTGTTACATATATTTTGCAAAGTGTTACATGATGCACAGATTAATTGCATCATGTACACACTCAATGCAATTGTGTGATATTTCATATACATTTGTGTAGCTGCTGATTTGTTGTTTTATATTTACAATTGCTGCTGGATTTATTTTAACATGCAATGTGGTGATTTTAAGATTAAGAATTCATGTTTTGATTTATGCATGTTTTATGTGTTTCATAATGGGCAAATAATCTCTTATCCATATCTGGATAATAGTTATTTTGCACATTATTGTACTGTATGTGTTGGGGGGGGGGGATTGATGTATTTAATGTATAGGTCCGGTTTATTTTTTTACATATAGGGTTGGTTCCTTTTGGTTTGCGGGGGACCTCTGGAGACCACCTGCGGTATCCTCGGGCTTCTCATGGGTACCAGGCTGGCGGGTCTATGGGGGACACCTGAGGGGAAGAACCGGTGTCCCCACATCTGTGGGGGCACAGCGGACCCTTAGGGACCACCCGTGGGTCCTCAGACCCCGTGAGAACCACCCGAGGCCCCTCAGACACCTATGGCTCTGACCCGGGGCCCCACAGACATACGTGGGCCTACTGTGGGGACCCCATTGTGGCCCATGGTGACCCGCGGAGACCACCTGGTGGACCATGGTGCCTGGCTGGACCCACTAACAGGCCTCCAGACCCTGTGTGAAACACGATGCTGGGCACCTCTAGGTCTGTGAGGTGACCCGTCAGGCCCACCGGGGACTCCCGTGGGCCTGGGGAATGAACCCTGTATGTAAAATAATAAATCATATATTTATGGGGGGGCACAGGGGGTGGGTTATGTATTTAATAAATAGAATGATGTTTATTGTGGAGCAGTGTATTGTTTTTATTGTGGGAACTGGGGGTGGGGGGAGGGGGTATTGGCCCCAAGGGTATGTGGGTAGGCCTCCCGGCTGGGTAGTGGGTGAGGGTGGTTAGGCCTCATGGGGTGGGGGTGTAGTGGGGGAGGGTATGTAGGCCTCCCGAGTGGTGGGTGAGGGTGGGTTAACCCCTTAATGACTGTAGCGGTTAATAACCGCTATGGTGATTAAGTGGTTAGGGGACATTACATTGGATGTTTTTATTCTTGTGTATGTTTTGCACCATCGGAGGGGGCATGGGCAGGATGAAGATGAGGATGAAGACGGCCTTCATCGTGGGTGCCTGTAAAAGGTAAGTGTAATATGTTTTTACTGTATTTATTGAAAGTTATATGTATTTAAAATGGGCAAATGCATTATTATCCATATGTGGATAATAGTCTTTTTGCCCATTACTGTACTGTATGTGTTAGGGGGGTGTAGTTAGTTATAAATATTGTTTATTATTTTTGGAGGTGCAACATTGGTACCGCAGGCCCGCGGGGACCCCCACTTGGTGAGCCGGGGACCCCCACGGGGTCAGCCGGCGACACCCGTGCGACCCCTGGGCTCCCTCAAGGACCCCTGCGGGGTCAGCCGGGGACACCCGCTGGCCTGTTGTATGAGTTTTGCTCATGCAAAAATATTTTTTTCTAAGTCCAGCTTTTTTTGCGTCTACCTTGAGCTGACGTGTTCTGATCAACGCAACTTTCACGTACGTTAAGGTTGCATTGCTTAGTGCATCCCCGCTTAAGGGCAGAATTTAACGCAAACAGGGTAACGAACGAGCAAAGTTGGACTTAGAAAAAATTCCTGAAAAAAGTCAGGTTTAGATTGCAAAGTGCCTGTTTGCGTTGCTTAGTGCATCGGGTTCAGCGCAACATCACGTTCTAAGAGCACTTTGCGCTCTAAAAGTGACTTAACAGAGCTTAGTGCATGACCCCCTATGTGCTTTAAAGAATGGTCTCCCAAACCTTTTATAAATTTACCCATGGTCTTGTTTATCCTGCCCAAGTATATGAAATAAATGCTGCACACCTAAAAAAAAGTATAATAAAAGATGATACCGGTGCTCCTGTGTTTGAACGATAGCCTGTAATCAATCCAATGCAAGTAGTAGTTGAAGGAACACAGGGCACAAACGGATTTGGAATAACTAACTCATTTATTGAGCCAAACACAAAGTTTCAACCTTATTGGTCTTTATCAAGTGACATAGTGGCATTGTTTATCCTGCACCTGCAAATCACAATTGCCCCAGGGTCCTTAGCCCCAATACAACACAACTGTGGCATAATTTCAGACCAAATTAAAATTATTGTTAAACGCCACCTATATACTTGCCAAATTCCTTTTCATTTCCCGCACAAGGTCCACTGAGCGCTTATAACTCAAGAAGTTGCCCCCTGCATGTATTACCAAAAGATCCGGGCGGTAGCATAACCGTTGCTGTCTTAATAAATCAGGCAAAACCTACATCAAATGCAACCTCTACTGCCCAACCATATAATGCAAGCCTTGTCCAGGTAAAATCCAAATAGACAGCCGTAAAAGTCGCTCTTTCACGAGGCGACTGGCCCAGAAGACGAGTGATTCCCCATGACCCAGATCTGCCTACAACTAGGGGCTTACTGCTACCGATTCAGCTCTAATGCGAAATATATTCGGCCCGTCATCACGCCAAACCCATCACGTATGTTTGCTCACCCCATCTGTATAACAATGAAACCTCTGTTGTCTTACCAATTCCGTCAACCTTTGTATCCAACACCAAACTTACTTGGCCAACCTTTCCTTTTGGAATTCGAGCCAAACGCTGTATACACTCTCCTGAGACTGACCCAGAAGGCTATACAAACCGATATACACTGGCGACACACTTTATTCGAGCTCGGCTAGTCCCACGAATTCGGGTATACCCGGGTGTATTGAGGTTTGTGACTGTTTTCTGCCCGAGTGCATTGAGGTATTTTCCAGGCAGGGATTGAAGCATTTTATTCCCGCTGGCTGCAATACTGCACAGTATATATATATATATACTGCATTACAATTCATGAATTTATGCCATCTGGTAGACACACGAAGCATTGCAGCCTATTAAATACTAATCATTATCATTTAACAGATCAGCCGCCTGTCAGCCAGGCATGAACCCAGGCTGGGAAGGCAAACGTAACGGGGCTTGTCAGAGGTGAGGAGCGGCGCATTCCAGGTATCTGCCAGGTACATATTGGGTATTTGCTCGAATAAAGTGTGTCGGTGCAGTAATACCTCCCCACTCCATACTAGAATGAAAGAAATAAAAGTTACCGTACACCTGAACCGGTTCCGATGTCCGTTACAGTATGTCGATGGCCACTACCCTCAGCCATTTCCAAACGAACCATGCTGTTAGATAAAAAGAACGGGGTGAGGGGAGATCACACCACTCCCCTGCTATTGTTCCGCACACCCCGTGGTCCGCCCGTAAAACCCGCAAACAACGCTCTTGACGCATGGAAAATTTGCAAGAATCCATCCCCACATTCTTATTTCAATGGATTATTCAAGCCGCTAACACCATAATATGCCATGATTAGCTGTATAGGGAGAGAGCCTGTTCCCCGGGGAAAATCTGCACCTTGACCACCAATAGGCCCACCAGACTGGAGCGTCATAAATGCCTAATTCTTTACCCTCAGACCTGATGTCATTATATGAAACAAAAGAAGAGATGGGGGAGCACAATGTGAGGGGGATGTAATATCTTTCACTGACGGTCAATGTGGTGTTTATACCTGATCCCTCATAGAAAGATCAAATGTCATGTCATTATAACCCGCAGCATGCCGCGCTTTCCCCTAAGGATCCTATACCCTCTCCCCAGTATCTATATTGCTGCCTAGCAAAGACATACAGTAGCAGCACGAGGGCTCTCTGTCTTGCAATTAAAATGTTCAAAAGTGCCCAGTTTTAAACCACTTACGTGTAGCACCAAACACTCCCGGTTCTTTCTTTGGGACTTACCCTAAAAATGGGGATTACCCCCCCAAATCTTGCCATCTTGTAATAATTCCTGTTTAATGTCGTACTCTAACAGATTATAGAAATGAAACTAATATCTCCCTTTCTGATATACCCGTATTCTTAAACCTGATTGCCATTTTGTAATGTAACTGCATATATTGTTGCATTAATGGGTGACTCAGAAGTCTGCAACCTGTTGCATTAATGCAAACCTCCCCATCTGGAGGTATGCTGATTTAAACACTAAATCTTGTACTGTCACCTTGAAGTCACAATACCAGACATGCGTTATATAGGCTCAGGGGACCCTAAACATGTTTTATTTATGCAACCAAAATTAAATCAAGTAGATTTGGAAGCAGGATACTTCACTTCATCGCATGTGCGCGGGACAAAGCTGGTTTATTCCCCCATTGCTGTATGTGATGTTGAAATTCTGTATTGGCCTAAATATGCAACTCACCAAAGCCAGGGCCTCTTAAAAGTACAATTGGCTGGAGGTAAAAAAGACTTGACGTAAACCACTGGACTTGATGAATGTGCTTAGTACCTCTTTGCAAAAAGCAGATGTGGCCTTCAAACCCACACCCCCAGAGCGTCTTGAGCCTAAATCTGTTGCCTTATTATACTGTTCACCTATGTTAATTGCTGCTTCCCATTTCTTATCCTTCTTTATTCATAGGCTGCGTCCTTGGTATGGCAGACCACCAGGACGCGTTCGCACGCTGAGCAAACAGACTGCCTAAAGGCAGTGTTCGCGTCTATGAGGCGTGCGGGCGGAAGTGGGAGGGCGCACAGGTTGCGCAAGAAATCAGTTAAAACTGATTTCTTGGCACGACAGGCCGGTCACTTGAGCGGTTCGACCAATGAGGACGAACCAGCTCCGTGACATCACTGGCACGCCCACGGACGGCGCACGTACCATGGCCAGGGAAAGCACCAGCTTTCCCTCAGCCTCCGCATGCCTCCGCACGGGAGAACTTACTATGTCCGCAGCCTGTCATAACATAAATGCGGAGAGACTTCATTGAAAAGGAACCAATACAAAATGGCCCAACAAAATAACACACAGATAATGATGCATTACAAGCTTAATTACATGGAATGGAAGTTACTATACTGTTAACTAACCCTATTTTTTAGTTAAAGAAGGGTATTAGGGTATCTACCACAGCTGAACCCCTCTTTTTTCATTTCCGGGATACTTCTTGAGATACTTACTGGTGAGGTTACCGGTTTGAAATCTCCTTTAGTGTAAACAAAATGGCTGCAAAATCTTGTGCAAATAGGAAGTCGCAACATCAACACTTTAAGATTCACACCTTCTTGTATTTATATCACCAGATCCCAGCATTGTGCTTCCCCTCAATAATAGATTTTCCAAATCCCTTCTTTCCTCAGAATCTAACCTGGCGTTCAATAAAATTGTATTTGTATATCATGCATCAAGGGTCATAAGCTATACATTCTGAGCAATGTATCTCTATAGCACGGCCGCTGCTTTCCCTGTGAGCGACCTTGTTACCATCCTATTACTTAACCGTAAATTCACGGCTGTGGCATATTGCAGGATACCAATATATAGTGTGGCACCTTTTCCCACACCCTAAGTGAGATATGTGGCTACTGGTGTACTCTGATATGGGTGTATACCTGTGAGGTAGAAGAGAAGGCCTGAGATCTCCACGGTAGTATGGGGAGGCATCAGGACAGGCTGTCAGGGATGGTTCGTCGGTCAGCGCAGCGCCTCCAGCCCATGAGGAACCTGGTGCGGCCGGGATGAACCTCATAGGCGACTCTTCCTAGCAGTCACACCCCAGGCATTACATCAGAGAGGGTATTATTGGGGGTTCCATTCCCTGAAGGCAGTACCCCGGGCTTGAGACCGTGAGCACCCCTCCTCAGCCTACCTTACCCCCAACAGGGCAAGGTCTCAGCACACTCCTGTCCAGGAGGCACTTACTGCTGTGTTCTCATAGCAGGGAGGGCAGCACAGAACTCACTCCCAGAACCCTTGCTCTAACCCAGGGGTGCGCAAACTGGGGGGGCGCAAGATTGTTCAGGGGGGGGGGGCGGTGGTTGCAGGGGCCCTGCGCTCTTCCCCCAAGGCATTTAAATGTATGCCGGAGGATCGCGTGAGGCCTCTGCAAATTCACTTACCTTCTCTTCGGCGTCGTGTCGCCATGGCAACGTAAAGTCACGTGACCCCGCAGCGTCATTTGACGCCGGAGAGCCGAAGAGAAGCTAAGGGAGGGTGGGGGTTAGCAGGGAGGGAAGCAGGTAGGGGGGCGCAGAAGGGAAATTAGGCACCCTTGCTCTAGCCTCTAGAGGGAATCCCCTCCTTCCCAGGGGAGCGGCTTGTAGACCGGCCTCCTATCAGGCATAGGCCCCCCTTGTAATACCAGGCTACTCCTGAACTCTATTAGGTAACACACATAACAACATAACCAGGCCCTGCAGGATTTGCTCCCAACACTGCCCACTCCTTACTGGGACTTACAGTGCTAGAGGGGCCAGAGAATTAGTAGCCCAAGGGGACTTGGCTACATCAGTACCACAGGTTAGAGCCTGACAGCTGATCCCAAGGATCACACATACATTTGCCACCCATTACATCTGTAGCCACCATTTCATGGCAGCATTGCTGCAATGTTACCAGCTACACCTCAGACTGCACACCTTAAACCAGGGGTGCGCAACTTTTGGAGTTGCGCCCCCACCTGCCTGCTCCCCCTCGCTCTCGCGCCCCCCTACCTGGTTTGGTGGTGTCAAATGACGTTGCGGGGTCGGCATGGAGATGGACGTGTGACGTGTGATGTCACTCCGTATGACACAGTGGCGTCAAATGCCATGGCAACGCATCACAGCAATGCATCTGAACCCCAGTAAGGGAGTTGCAGAGGCCTCATGAAATCCCCAGGCATTTAATGTAAATGCCTCGGGGAAGAGTGCCGGCCCCTTGCAGCAACCCGCGCACCCCCCCAAAAAAAATCCAGCGCCCCCCACTTTGCGCACCCCTGCTTTAAACCATGGAGCCCTTGCCTGGCCAACCATTGAATAATTAAATAAAGTTTGCGTATGCACTTCCTGCTTTTTCCCTTCCTCTCCCTGCCAGGCATGAGGTGGCAGTAATCTGTGCATTTAAAATAAAACCACAACTAAAATACCTGATTAAATAATTAATAATAATTAAATAATATAGCCCAACTACACACTGGCCCAGATAAACTTCTGATTGGTGAAATTTAAATAAGGGGCGCAGCCAAAATGCCAGTTGGGCTAAAATGGCAGTTAGGCTAAAATGGCAGTCAGTGAGGAGATTGTTAAAGCAGCCATTTTGAATAAACCTTTTTTTCTTTTCTTTTTTTTTAAGACATCTAAACTCCTGCGTACAGGGGCAAGTGCCTAATACTAATATATAATACCACTCCATATTACCATGTCACCATTTCAGTGCATGAAGCGTACATATGCTCCACATCATTGTACTATAATAATTTACTCTATGTAATATACTTACCACCATCATGCCACTGTGAGTAAGACAATATGATACCTCAATCTTTGTTTAGCAATATTTCACATATAACCCATGACTGTAAACATATAAATTGTCATGTTGCTCCCTCTACCTTGGCCCTCAGGAGAATACCTACAATATTTTCAGGAATAGGCTGCAGTCACATCTACAACTCCTGGGGGGCAAAGCTCCTGAGGGGCCAATTTAGAATGGTTCTCCCTCCCACGCAATGCATCCTTCAAATTCCTTACCCTCGAGCCTTCCGTTAAGCCCCGCACCCTCCTCGGGGCTTAACTCCTTGGCTGCCAGGGAGGGGAGTGCACGATGGCTGCACACAGCCCTCTGCAGAGAGAGAAGGGGCACCCGCACGCCATGAGTTCCCTGCCTTACTGGAGGAACCAGCTTTCCAGTGGGTGGGAGTTGACGTTCCACAAAGTACAAGCAAATGTTAACCCTTAGCACGCTGGTCCTGTGCAGAGGGGAGCAGCTCTTGGGGAACACCATCAGGCGCCCGCCTTTGGGGCGACACAGATGTACACTGTTTTGCTCCTCCTCAGCTTTCATTTTCTTTCAATCTTTCCCTGTATTGCTGATTTCTTTCTGCCCTTCAGCAGGTAGCATCCCACACTGCAGTGGCTACAGCGATTAGCGCCCCTCTCTCCTTCCCGCACTGATATGAAACGGCTGCAGGGGAAAGGGGGAGAAAAATCCTACCCATGCAGGATTAGGAAATAATGTTTTTGTTTTGATTTCAGAACAGAGATGAGAACTCGCGGTTTGAATTAATCAGAACTGCAAGTAGTCCCAAGACCCAGATTCAGGGGGTTTGGATTTTGGGGATAGGGAAATATAAAATGTAAAAATGCTTAAAATATGCATCAAATTTATTCTAAAAACTGTTTGGTAAACTAAAATAATTGAAAAGGTTATGGCGAGAAACCCCTTGAGATGGTTCTAAGTAATTTTGGGGGTCTGGTTCTTGTATTTGGTTTTGGAATGTAAGATTCTGGTAGATTCTGATTTCACACCCGGTTATCTGACACACGTACTGCTTTAATAAGAGGAATGTAAGGGGTGGCTGCTGTGGTGGATTTAAAAAATTTGCCGCATTTAGGCACTTACCTGGTGCCGCCCTCCGCCTTCCGCGTCATTTGACGACACGCTGCCCCGTTGCCATGGCAACGGCACGCCGTGTGTCGTCACGTTGCCGGTCGCGCATGAGTGGTCAGCAAGGGCCCATTGCGCATGTGTGGGCGAAACACGCCAGTGTATGCCGCCCTATGCCCAGGCCTAACGGGAAATCCTCCACAGGGTGGCTGCAAAGAAAATCACACGCAGTTTCAAGACCAGAAGGATGGCAGGTGTACCCGCTGTTATGCTGTTGAATGGCACTAGAGCCAGGGTAGTCAATTATATTTTATCCAGGTAGACATTTCTTCGTCACATTGTAGGGAAAGTCCTGGAAGAAGTATCGCTGTACGCAGCAGGAAAGAATTCGTGCCATGATCACCACAGGAGGGGTGGAGAACGTGGTATAGTTTGCCTCTGGGACTTGCCTTTTCCCTCCCTCCTTCTCATCTAGCGGTTTGAGCTCCCTGGCCAGCCTCACTCATCCATGCCATCAGCACCCAGACATCTCCCTTGGGATGGTGGGAGAGGGCTGATGACTTGCTGTGAAATTGAGGGAAGGGAGAGAAGATGGAGTAGGGGTAACAGGCAGAACCCAATGCACCCTCCCC
>WSYH01002942.1:0-10176 GCA_036426205.1 Ascaphus truei
ATAAGTATCACATTTCTTCACATCTGTGTTTATAATTTTGGAGCGCCACTTTTTGATATATTTGCCTGTCACCTGATCTAAAAATGCCCACTTTATTCTATCAAATGCCTTTTCAGCGTCTAAACTTAATAGAATCGCTTTTGATCCGGTCCGGTGCACATGGTCCACGATATCTATGACCTTACGGGTGTTGTCCGAGGCTTGTCTGCCTGAGACAAAGCCCACTTGGTCCGAATGTATAAGCTTTGGGAGGATTTGAGTAAGTCTATTCGCTAAAATTTTGCTGAAGATTTTCAAATCTGACTTTAACAGAGATTTGGGTCTATAACTCCCACATTGAAGAGGATCTCTGCCCTCTTTATGAATAATCGCTAGGTTGGCCATTGAGAGTGAGGTCGGGATTTCCCCACCTTCCAGAAAGGTGTTAAACATTTCAAGGATAAACGGGGACAGCACCACTTTGAACTTTTTGTAGTACAGGTTGGAAAAGCCATCTGGGCCTTGTGTTTTATTAGTTTTGCGTTGGCTTATTACTTCTGCAAGTTCTTCCTGAGAGATTTTTTTATTTAATGTCTGCGTATCTGCCTCTGAGAGCTTTGGAAGGTTGCATTGTTTAAGATATTTTGATATTGCCTCAGACCCTGTACGTGCACCTCGGTTAGAATCTAGGTTGTATAGTTTGGTATAGAAATTTGAGAATTCTTTCGCTATTTCTTTTTCTTTGTATGTTGTCGCTCCTGTTTTGGTACGGATTGCTGGGATTTGAGATTTAACTCTCACACCTCTTAATTTATTAGCTAGGAGCCTGTCAGCCTTATTGCCCTTATCGTAGAACCGTTGGTTTGTCCACCTTAGCGCTCTCTCTACCTCTTCTAGTTGTATTTTTTTGAGCTCCATTCGAGCTCTTTCTAATAATTTATATAGTTTTTTTGAGGGGTTCTGTTTGTGCTTTTGTTCGATATTGGCCAAATTGTCCTCTGCCTCTTTATATTGTTTTATTTTTTCCTTTTTTTTATATGCTGCGATAGAAATAAGGTCCCCTCTAATTGAGGCCTTGTGTGCCTCCCAGAGCGTTGTCAGGGAGGACACTGAGCCTTTGTTTAGTCGAAAATATTCTTTGAGTTTTTGTTTAATTACGCTCTCTGCTTCTTGCGAATTTAACAGAGAGTCGTTTAATTTCCAGGGATATTTACTGTTTTTGCTAAAGGGCAGGGAGAGCGCTAATTCGATAGGGGCATGGAAACGGCTGTAAGGACGGGTTGCGCAGGTTCCAGGTACTCTCCTTTTTACAGAAGGGAAAGTATTCTGTGAGTTTCCTGCAGGAAACCCATACCACTCCAGAGGCTGAAGCCAGCTGGCATTTGGAGTGGCGAGGCAAGGTCTTTTTCAGCCACCTCACTTCGACATCTTGTGGGGTGGTGACCCTGTTCTCTGAATCCTTTCAACCTGAGCTGCTGCTTGCCAAAGCTGTTGTTCCAGGTCGCCTGTTGCATATCAGGGTCCGACACGAGGACTACACGTTTAATTTCCTGAACGTGTATGCTCCTGCCACCGGACCCCTGAGAAGGCAGTTCTTCGTCAGAATGTCTGAATACCTGGAGACAGTTGACGCGGACGAATACGTGGTGCTTGGGGGTGATTTTAACTGTACCCTCGAGGCTCGTAAAGACCAGAATGGTCCGGAGCCACACCCGTGTTCTGCGTCGGCCTTGCGGGAGGTCATCACCCGCTACTCCTTGGTAGACGTCTGGCGAGAACAACATCCTGAGGCATCCACTGAGTTCACCCATGTTAGGGTGCTTAGGGGTGAACGGATGTCCTGGTCCCGGATCGACAGGCTGTATATTTCCAGCCACAGCCTGTCGCGAGCCCAGTCCAGTGCCATTAGGATGGCGCCGTTTTCGGACCACAATTGTGCGTCCATGACGGTGACGCTGCTACCTGCAGCACCCTCTGCCGCATATTGGCACTTCAACAATACGTTGTTGGAGGACAAGGGGTTTGCAACGACGGTCCGAGACTTTTGGTTGGCCTGGAGAGGTTGCAGGTCAGACTTTGCCACGTTAGAGCAGTGGTGGGACGTGGGCAAGGTTCATCTGCGCCTCGTGTGTCAGGAGTACACAAAAGGTGCCAGCGGGCGGCGCGATGCTGAGATCGAGGCCCTCAGGGAGGAGGTTCTCGATCTCGAGAAGCGGCTGTCTGTGGCAGGAGATAAATACCTGCAGAGTATGTACGTGGAGAGGAAGTGCGCTCTCCGGGACTTGGAAGATCGGAGAGCTCGGGGGGCGTATGTGCGATCCCGCATCAACTTCCTTCGAGAGATGGATCGCGGGTCGCGCCTCTTCTACGCACTGGAGAAAAAGAGGGAAACCGTAGACATATCACATGCCTGTTGGCAGAGGACGGTACCCCTCTGACTGACCCGGAGAGCATCCGGGACAGAACCCAGAGATTCTATGTAGATCTTTTCTCTCCGGAGTCCATCCAGCCAGATAAATGCAGGGTCTTATGGGAGGGGCTTCCCACGGTCAGTGGGGATGGAAGGGAGCGGCTTGAGTTACCTTTGACTCTGGCCGAGCTCTCTGAAGCCCTCAGTCTCATGTCCCACGGAAAAGCGCCGGGGCTAGACGGGCTGACTGTGGAGTTCTTCCGGTTTTTCTGGGAGATGCTGGGACCTGATTTCACCGAGGTCCTAGCCGAAGCCCTTGATATCGGTGGGATGCCACTTTCGTGTCGGCGGGCAATACTGTCTTTGCTGCCGAAGAAGGGAGATCTCCGTCAGATCTCTAATTGGCGACCGGTCTCACTGCTCAGCACGGACTATAAGATCATAGCCAAAGCGCTTTCGCTCAGGCTCAAGTCCGTGCTGGCAGAGGTGATTAACCCCGACCAGTTCTATACTGTCCCGGGCCGGAGCATTCATGACAACATTTTTCTGGTCCGGGACCTGATGCACTACGCGCAGAGGACTGGTCTATCACTCGCCTTCCTGTCCCTAGATCAGGAGAAGGCATTTGACAGAGTGGATCTCCGTTACCTTATGCAGACCCTGCGGGCGTTTGGCTTCGGCCCACAATTTGTGGGCTTTCTCCAGATGCTGTACGCCTCTTCAGAGTGTCTGGTGAAGATCAACTGGTCCCTGATGGCACCTTTTGTGTTTGGTCGGGGAGTACGTCAAGGGTGCCCCCTGTCTGGGCAACTGTACGCGCTGGCCATTGAGCCCTTCCTCTGCCTACTGAGGAGGAGGCTCACCGGGCTGGTGCTGCAGGAGCCCGACATGCGAGTAGTCCTGTCGGCTTATGCCGATGACGTGCTCCTTGTGGCCCAGGACCTAGATGATCTAGAGCGGGCACAAGCGTGCCAAGAGGTCTACACCGCGGCCTCTTCTGCTTGGATCAACTGGTCCAAGTGCTCCGGCATATTGTTGGGTCCCTTACAGGTGGACTCTTTGCCCCCCACGTTTCGGAATGTCTCGTGGGAGAGCGATACTCTCAAGTATCTGTGAGTCTACCTGTCTGCTGCGGAGGACCCGGCCCCAGAAAACGTCAGTGATCTTGAAGAACGGGTCATTGCTCGTCTGGGGTCATGGGTGTATCTATCGAGAATGCTTTCCCTCAGGGGAAGGACCCTGGTGATTAATCAGCTGGTGGCCAGTCAGCTTTGGCACCAGCTGATAGCCATGGGTCCGCCCCCCGAATTTATCAACAAGATCCAGAGGAGATTGATGGATTTTCTCTGGATGGGGAAGCATTGGGTCTCTGCGGGAGTTGCGTGTCTCCCTTTGGAGGAGGGTGGACAGGGAGTGGTGTGTGTCCGCTCCCAGTTACACACTTTCCGCCTCCAATACCTGCAGAGATACCTATTCGCAGATCCGTCTCCGCAGTGGTGCCAGCTGGCGACCTTTTTCTTTCGCCAGCTGCGCAATATGAGGTATGACCGGCAACTGTTTATCATCAAGCCCGAGGGTTTAGGTAGAAACCTCTCGGTGCTGCCGGCATACTACCGGGACTTAATGAAGGCCTGGAAACTGGTCTCCGCGACCAGGAAGGAACAGGTGGTGGGGGTTGATTTCCTCGCCGAGCCCCTGCTGTATAATCCGGCAGTGGGGTCTCGGATGTTGGATTCACCCTCTATTTGCCGCCGGCTAATCCTGGTGCAGGTGACCAGAGTCGGGGATCTCCTGGACTATGAGCGGCGGGACTGGGTAGGAGCAGAAGAGCTTGCGCCCCGTATGGGTCTGCTTACTGCCCGCGTCCCTCGTCGTTTGATCCAGGAGATTAAAGATGCCATCCACCCCGACTCACGCACCTTCATCGAGGGGGTATTGCAGACCGGAGAGCCTTGTCAACCATTCAATCCTAGCTCTCCGGATCTTTGCGTGGAACCCAAACCACGGCAACCACCTTGGACTCCTCTTTCCCCCAACCTCAGCAGGTTGGGGGATATGTACCCAGCATGTTTTCGCGGCATGCCGAGGAAAGTCCTGTATTCTCTGGTGCTCCATATAGTGCACTACCTCGCCCTTGTCACCCGCCCAGATACCATCTGGAGGCGGGTATTTTTTGGGAACGAGGGTGAGAGACCCCGGTGGAGAGAGCTCTATTCAGCTTTGGTTCCCCGACCCGCTGGGGATTTGAGTTGGAGGGTCCTCCACGGTGCACTGAGCACAGGAGAGTATTTGGCACACTTCACGGACTCCCCCGCCACCTGTCCCTTCTGTGGCGAGCGGGAGTCCGTATATCACATTTATTCGAGTTGCCCTAGACTGCAGCCCCTCATGTCTTTCTTGAGGAGCCTTCTCCTGCAGTTCTGGCTGGGTTTTTCCCCTCATCTTTTTATTTTTGGGTGCCTAGGGATCTCCTGGTCAACCTGCTCCTGGCATTGGCTAAGGTAGCCATTTGTAAAACCAGGAAACAGTGTTTGGAGGGGAGGGTCCCAACAAACATCGTGGCCATGTTCCGGGCGCTGGTGCACTCCCGTATTCGGGCAGAGTACTCGTACGCCGAGTCCACTGGGACGGTTTCAGAGTTTGCCTCCCAGTGGGCGTTAGGCGGGGTGCTTTGCTCGGTATCCCCCATCAAGGGTTCGTCAGAATTAACCCTTCTGTTTTAAGTGCACTTTAACAGTGCACTTGTTGGGTTCATTTACATTTTTGTTTGACTGGTTTTTCTTTGTTCTACTTGGTAACAAGTAGAATTGTTGTTTAACTGAATTGGCCGGCTTCGCCGGCCAATCAGTTTCAACCCAGATCAAAATAGGTCCACTCAGGGGAACTTGCCTGCTTGCAGTTTGGCTGTGACATCTCTAATACAGAGTGCTTTTCCTGGCTGGATCCTGCTTCTCCTTCCATTCAGAAGCGTATGTGCAGAGCTCCCAGGCATTTGGTAAGGAATCGGCTTTATTCTTTCTTTTTTTGTTATTTTGTTGTGGATCTGTGGGGGAGTATACTGTGAGTATACTGGGAGTTTTATAGAGGGTTTTGGGTGCATTTTCAGGATTAAAAACCGTTTTTGGTTTTCACCCAGGGGCTGCAGTGTTTTAACCCAGCATAACTGCAGTTTAGCTGGCTGGAAAACTGCAATCTCACCCCCTATCTCCTCCCTCACTACTGGAGGTTTTTACTGGTTGTTTAAACTTCCAATTTCACTTTTTTGTTTTTCTTAAGCCTGATTCCTTTCTCACTTGCAATTGAGAGCTCTGTGTCTTTTCTATAAAGACTTGTAAAATTGTGGTGATTGCTTATTACAACAGAGAGAGAGTAACTAATAAGGGGAAAAAGATTTAAAACTGCAGCAGGTTTTTAAAAGCTGCTGGTTTTTTCCCCTTGCAGAGAGATCTCTTCTTAAAGTGACAGTTTCCTCTCTGTACCTCTCTCCCTAAGCAATACCCTCCCCTGACTTAGAGGCTTATTTGTTATCATGCCTGGAAAGGGAATAGGACAAGTGCGGCAACTGGGGTGACACCCGGATACAGGACACCAAAAACTGTGGCCCCTAGGAGCAACACTCTTAGTCACAGCCCTAGGCCTGGTCCTTCCAGTGCCCTGGCCACGCCTCCCCCAGCACCTGTTAGCAGCATAACCCCTGCAGTCCCAGTTCCAACATGGGCGCATGTGGCAGATGCAGGCGTTGGCCCCAGCAACAACAATGCTGGGGCCACGCCCTGTCTGAGCAGGAAGCTTGGGGTGAGGTGCCCAATGTCTCCTGGCCTAAACATGGAGATATATGTGAGGGCTGTGGCTGATGTGGTGGGTCCCTTTGCTGTGGTGGCGGCTAGCAAAATGTATGGGAGGGGCATTTTCTTCCTCCGTACGCTGGCTGCCACTCACACCCTGGTGCAGAAAGGCATCAGTGTAGGGGGGAAATACACCCCTATAGAACCCATGGAGGGGTTAGGCACAAAGGTCATTCTGTCAAATGTGCCCCCCTTCATTCCAGATAGCCTCATGAAGCCATACCTGCAAGCCCTGGGAGACATTAAGTCCCCCATAATAAAATTATCTTTGGGCTGCAGAGATAGGGCGCTGAGGCATGTGCTCTCATTTAGGCGGCAGGTAAAACTGCTGCTGCCGGGGAGCACTGAATCTGTGGAGGATTCTTTTGGGGTACGCTACGAGGGCATAACATACACCGTGTACTATGGCACGGAGGGGGTAAGGTGCTATTTGTGCAAGGAGCTGGGGCATACTCGCAGGAGTTGCCTCAAAGGGAACAGAGGACCTATCCCAACTCTTACACCCGCCCCTCCCTCTGCCAAGACACCCCGTACTGCTGTGCCCACCACAGCGGGGCCCTCAGGGGCCCAGTTCCGTCCTGGGACCACAAGAGATGTCGCTGTCCCATCTGGAACAGTGACGTCTGTACCTCTCCCCAAAGAACAGAGGGAGAAGGAAAAGCCCCTGAGAGCCCAGGTCCCCCCTAGGACCACAGAAGATGTCACTGCTCCATCTCAAACAGTGACATCTGAACCTCTCCCCCCAAAAAAGAGGGAGAAGAAAAGAGTCACCCCAGAACAGTCACCCTCTGTTGTCACTGTCCCCCCCCAAGAACACCTTACCCCCAATGTAAGCACCGTACAGGGTGCAGGGGAGAAGGAGGAAGCTCCGGCTGGAGAGACAGTGGCACCCTATTCTGGGGAAATACCCCCCAGGAAGAAGCCTTTTAAAACCAAAAACAAAAGGGTGATTGAGGAGGTCGAGGAGGGTGAACCGTATTACGTTCACCCTCGGATGTCTCCTAAGCGGAACGAAACATCAGTTCCGCACAAGGTGGCTCCATCAGGCCCACTGGTTAGGATTAGCCAGTGTGAGCCGGAATCCATAAATATGCAGCCCCCCCTCTCGAAGATCTGGAGGGGATACAAGGGGAAGAGGAGGTACCCGGCGTCCCTGGGGTGGAAAATCAAAGTGCTCAACAACATGAGGCTTTGCCCCTAGAAATGGACGTTGGGAAGCCTTCCAACACTCCTCCCAGTTGGAGAACATCCCCCGGGGACTTGTGCTTCGGTGAACCTATCACACCGAAAGTAGCTGTCTTCGGAGACTCGGGGGTCGACCAGAATCCCCCTCCGGCTGTACCACCTTCGGGTGAAGCACCTGAGGCAGAGTCAGGTTTTATGTCACCGGAAGGAGGGGATTGGCTAGGGCTGACCCCCATGGTTGAGGATTTAGATGATGGAGCGGGGAAGACAGGTGTAGGAGAGGAGGCTTTAGCGAGCAATTCGGGATACACCTGGAGGGTGTCTGACGTGAGCCCTCTTCGCAGTAGGAGATCACTCACATTAGGCCGTGTGAGTGGGATATTATTTATCAGTATTGGATACATGCAATATCATATTGCTCCACCCCCATACCGCAGCAGACCTGTGTATGCATATGCCTAATTGCCTTCTTTTATTGTTTACACTTACATCCGCACGAGAGGCGAACTACAGTCAAGAATCCACAGACCCAAAAGGAGAAAAAAGGACCAGAAAGAAAGAAGTACCACCATTCAGAAGCAAGACACGAAAAGAAGTAAAAGAAACATTGATGGGATACAACTTACACAAGGCCGTGTAAGTTTATTTATTTATTTTTCCATCTAAACCCTGTGATCACACATTTGTACACAAACTCCCTATCCAAGGAGTTTCTCTTTCTATGAGGGATCAATAGAGTCATAAACACCATATTGACCGTCAGTGAAAGTTATTACATCACTCTCACATTGTGCTCCCCCATCTCTTCTTTTGTTTCATATATACCAAGGGTCCAGGATAGACCCTAGTGGGGTAATTTGAGTCACACGAGGACTTTTCAAGAGAAATCCGATTAAGGTTGTATTATACCCTTCACATCTTTAAAATACACATCCATTAACCAAGTGACGGTTAGAGCTAGCGCCCGAGTAACACACCATAACTGCTCCATCTCAAACAGTGACATCTGAACCTCTCCCCCAAAAAAAGAGGGAGAAGAAAAGAGTCACCCCAGAACAGTCACCCTCTGTTGTCACTGTCCCCCCCCCAAGAACACCTTACCCCCAATGTAAGCACCGTACAGGGTGCGGGGGAGAAGGAGGAAGTTCCGGCTGGAGAGACAGTGGCACCCTATTCTGGGGAAATACCCCCCAGGAAGAAGCCTTTTAAAACCAAAAACAAAAGGGTGATTGAGGAGGTCGAGGAGGGTGAACCGTATTACGTTCACCCTCGGATGTCTCCTAAGCGGAACGAAACATCAGTTCCGCACAAGGTGGCTCCATCCGGCCCACTGGTTAGGATTAGCCAGTGTGAGCCGGAATCCATAAATATGCAGCCCCCCCCTCGAAGATCTGGAGGGAATACAAGGGGAAGAGGAGGTACCGGCGTCCCTGGGGTGGAAGATCAAAGTGCTCAACAACATGAGGCTTTGCCCCTAGAAATGGACGTTGGGAAGCCTTCCAACACTCCTCCCAGTTGGAGAACATCCCCCGGGGACTTGTGCTTCGGTGAACCTATCACACCGAAAGTAGCTGTCTTCGGAGACTCGGGGGTCGACCAGAATCCCCCTCCGGCTGTACCACCTTCGGGTGAAGCACCTGAGGCCGAGTCAGGTTTTATGTCACTGGAAGGAGGGGATTGGCTAGGGCTGACCCCCATGGTTGAGGATTTAGAGGATGGAGCGGGGAAGACAGGTGTAGGAGAGGAGGCTTTAGCGAGCAATTCGGGATACACCTGGAGGGTGTCTGACGTGAGCCCTCTTCGCAGAGAGTTTTGGTCTTTGTCAGAGATGACTGCCAAGCTGGACTCTCTCCTTGGGGTACATGCTGAGGAGTGCCCTCCCGCGGTTGGCGAGTGCCCTCCCGCGGTTGGCGAGTGCCCTCCCGCGGTTGGCGAGTGCTCTCTCGCGGTTGGCGAGTGCCCTCCCGCGGTTGGCGAGAGCCCTCCTGAGGTTGGCGAGTGCCCTCCCGCGGTTGGCGAGTGCCCTCCTGTGGTTGGCGAGAGCCCTCCCGTGGTTGGCGAGTGCCCTCCCGAGGTTGGCGAGTGCCCTCCCGCGGTTGGTGAGTGCCTTCCCGCAGTTGGTGCGAACACCTGTGGCTTCCCATTTATCCACACGGCGATAGAGGAGATTAGGAGGGCACTGGGTGCCTCTGTGGCCCCCGAGGACACTCGGGAGACCGCTGCCTCCATCATACCGCCTCCAGATACCCCTGAAGATTCTACCCAGGGGTTGGATATGGAGGATATAGTGGACCCCCTCGTGGAAACACCGAAGAGAGGACCCACTCTAGGGCTGAGAAAGGCTCCCACAGAGAGGGGCGGGGGTCTTGAGTTTTTCAGCCAAGAGGAGCTTGGGGAGTTGGGGCTCAGTGAGGCGTCCTCTGGCACCGCAGAGCACTGCAGAGCCCCGTTATCCCTGCCCAGGAGATAGATGAGTTCCTAGGAGATACCCTTCACAAGCAAGTGAAGTTGGCCCTCAAGAAGTGGAAGGATGCTTCGTTCATTCTCCACTCTCTTTTTGTATACACCAGGGCCAACCGCAAGGCCAGAATCTCAGGGTCTAATGAACATGTTCGTGCCCTAAAGTTCTACAAATTGATGCGAGAGCACGTAAAGGCTTCTCGGGGTATAGCACCCTAAGCGCCTGTGGGAAGGAAAAAACCCTTGACTACCAATGGCTTTGAGCATCGGTACGCTAAATGTAAACAGCTGTAAGGA
>WSYH01002942.1:11969-75546 GCA_036426205.1 Ascaphus truei
TGCAGGTCAGACTTTGCCACGTTAGAGCAGTGGTGGGACGTGGGCAAGGTTCATCTGCGCCTCGTGTGTCAGGAGTACACCAGAGGTGTCAGCGGGCAGCACGATGCCGAGATCGAGGCCCTCAGGGAGGAGGTGCTCGATCTCGAGAAGCGGCTGTCTGTGGCAGGTGACCAATACCTGCAGAGTATGTACGTGGAGAGGAAGTACGCTCTCCGGGACTTGGAAGCTCGGGGGGCGTATGTGCGATCCCGCATCCACTTCCTTCGGGAGATATATATATTGCAAGAGGGAAAAAGAGCCCAAAATAAAGCACTCTAGTTTGCCTGGCAGTACAAATACACAAAATTTTATTGAGGGTTGTCACAGAACATAAGTTTAAAATACAAAACACAGAAAGTTTTAAAATAAGGCATGGACCCCCTATATAGCAAAACTTGTTTTATCCTCTAACCAGAGTGTCCCATAATGGACAATACAAAGGTCTGAATGAACAGAATAAATGCTCTAAAGTACCTGACAGGGTGGAATTAGTACAGCTAACTGCAGATAGAGAATGGTGGCTAAATAGCATGGAAAATACAGAGACAGCAATACACTTCTATCTCCCTTAAATCTGGGATAAATACAGAGTAATGCAGTGTCAGTAAGACTCAATGTACAGCACACATGTTATAGTCAAAATTGCACACCATAATCTGCAGCAGCAAAATACACAATACATCACCTCAAGTCAGGTACTCAGCAGTGTCTGGAGAGGAAACAAGGAGCAAAGCTCTCAGCACGTGACCATGTCCCAAGGGGGGACAAAACAGGGGATCCTGCCTACTGGACCTGCTCCTACGCGTTTCGGCCTTAGCCTTCTACTGGGAGTGGTACTGTAGGCAGGGTAACATGCATCTTAAATAGGGATATAATTGGGCTAGTGATGCAGTTATAACCATTAGGTCCGCTTTTGCCAGTAGTATCTGAGGGCAGTTTACTGACATAGTAGTGTAGGCGACGGTCCTGGAATAAACGCAGGATGATGACGTCATGCACATGTTTACTGTGTATCTGGAAAATTGAGCAGCCAGCACTGCCCTCATTAAGGTAGGCGTTGACATGGCATACCCTTATCATTGGTCCTTTGGCTATGACAATGTCTGCAGGCTCATTATACCCATATGTTTACCCTTTATTATTCATGTTATCAATCACAACAGGTGGCACCACTCACTAGCCCAATTATATCCCTTTTTAAGATGCATGTTACCCTGCCTACAGTACCACTCCCAGGTACTGGATGGTTACCTGTGATTGGTTCCTGTGCTTCCGGCTCGCTTGGATTTCGGTGAGTGGACATCTAATGGTGAGTAAACAAAAGAAAAGCTTATTATTTTAACTTTTACAGGTTTTTATGATTTTTGATTCATGTCTTTTATTTTTTCAGTCCCATTTAATGCCCGTTAATGTATCTATGTATATACATACATTCACGGACACTGAATGGGTGTATTGTATGTGAATTTTGTATGTAAATGCTTTGTATTTTATGCTCTATTATTGCCCCTGTATGTTATGTTTATCTATCTGTATAGATAGACATACAGGGATAATAATTGATTGTTTGGCTCATGTTTAGGTTCTTTTAATGTATGGCTAATGTATTTAGCAGCTTTATTTTGTCATTGTTGTGAATAATGTAATTTGTATTTAGGTAATGGCTTCTTTATGGTAGTTAGATTAGAATGATGGTGGTTACTTTAAATTAGACTTGTTTTGGCAATGGTTTGGCTTTAGGAATTGAATAGGGAATTGTATAATTGATTTATATTGTATTTTAATTGTTTGCGGAAATGGATTAATTGATTGATGCTAATTGTATTGATGTTGGTTAGTTTCTAATTGATTTTCATGATGGCATTGGTGGTTAGGGGACATTGTTCATAGTGAATTTTAATGTTACATATATTTTGCATTGTGTTACATGATGCACAGATTAATTGCATCATGTACACACTCAATGCAATTGTGTGACATTTCATATACATTTGTGAAGCTGCTGATTTGTTGCCTTATATTTACAATAGATGCTGGATTTATTGTAACATGCAATGTGGTGATTTTAAGATTAAAAAATCATGTTTTGATTTATGCATGTTTTATGTGTTTCATAATGGGCAAATAATATATTATCCATATCTGGATAATAGTTATTTTGCACATTATTGTACTGTATGTGTTGTGGGGGGGGGGGGTGTATTGGCCCCAAGGGTATGTGGGTAGGCCTCCCTTGTGGGTAGTGGGTGAGGGTGATTAGGACTCATGGGGTGGGGGGTTAGTGGGGGAGGGTATGTAGGCCTTCTGAGTGGTGGGTGAGGGTGGATTAACCCCTTAATGACTGTAGAGGTTAATAACCGCTATGGTGATGAAGGGGTTAGGGGACATTACATTGGCTATTGTGATTGTTTATTGGCTATTGTTATTGCTTCGCCTCGGGCCTTCAACTCTTCCAGCCAGGGCATTATTGGCCAGTAATGCCCTGTTCTGAGGGGATTATTACTTAAAAAACAGTGCAACAAAGTCTACTTAAACTTTAACTATACAGTAAAAAAGTGCCAACATAAATTATATAATAAAAATACATAAAAATGTGTATACATATGTGCCTATTTATCAAGATTAAGAAAAGTATTCTATTAAACATATAAATGATGAGTAAATAACCTATATACGGTGCATAAATATGGATGTGTATATACTAACTAAGGGCACCAAAAATGAAGTTTCATGAAAAAAATGAAAAATTATAAAACGATTATATATTTTAGACAATTAAAATTGAAAATTGATATATTAAAATTAAACACCTAAAATAGGTGTAAATATAGGAATACTGATCAATGACTACACCGGGGCATGTTAAACAAACTAACATCCTGACTGGCCAAACTAACTGCAGGAAGTCTGGATACTACACAATAGTGCTTGTATCCAGGTGTTAATTGAGACCCCCTGGACTCAAGCTGAGAAGCTTGAATATCCAGTAGGTCTCTCTACGGGAAAATTTTTTAAACCTGTCACCTGCCGATAGAGTGGGTGAAATGACTTCAAGTCCCATAATTTTGAGACCATCATTTTTTTGTCATGGTACTGGAGAAAATGTTTAATACATAGTGACTAGTAATACTGTTCACAATGTTTCTCCTGTGCTCCAAGAACCTCACACAAAGGGGCCGTGTAGTGCGGCCCACATATTGAAGGCCGCAACTTCATGGCAACATGTATATTACATGTGAGGTTTGACAATTAATAAATCCCTTGACAGGAAACATCTCGCATTGTTTTGATCCGCCACTCTTTCTGATGCTCTCTATTTGTCATTCCATGCTCTGCTTTTCCTTTGGCACTTTCTATATTTCCTAGTGTCTATGGGGGCTATGCACTAAGCTCCGTGCTTTCGCACCGGCCTGAAAAACATTATCACTTCCGATAAAAAATGAAGCCGGCGGCGCGATTCACTAAGGTCCTGAGCCCATTTCCTATCGGACGTGCCCAAAACTGGCTTATCGTGCGTGCAAGCTTTTTTCCCTCTGCTATCGCACTTAATGTTCCTGTACGCTTCCTGATAGGAAAAAAAGCCGCATGTAACATTTGCATGGAGATTTACCATCTCCATGCAAGGCTGTTATAGGCGATCGTACACTAAATAAATACATTTTAATTATAGTGTACATGAGCAGGGGGTCTCCTGAGCTGAACCATAAAGGGGCCTGTATCTCCTGAAGTAGGGGGTCCTCGGAGCTGGAGACCCCCTACACATCTACACTACTGTCTAAACACACATAACAATAAACAATAATTCCTTACCGTAGCGGCTATCTGCTATGGTCTGATCATCTACTTTGAAGTACAGTGGCGGACGAGCTGAGTCTTCAGCGGCCATCACCGCAATGTGCGGGCAGACTCCGGGCAGACGCGGCTGGTGCCGCGCGTCACTGTGGCGCCGGTCACACGTCCGCCGGCATCCCCGGGTAAGGGGACATGGGACAGGGAAATGGAGGGGAGATGCGGGAAGAGGGGGAGCAGAGGCAGCCAGGGGGTCGCGAGGGGAGGGGAAGACGCGCAAAGCTGCCGAGCAGAGGCGGAGAAGCCAAGCAGCCAGGGAGTCGCGAGGGGAGGGGAAGATGCGGCTGAGCGCGGCCAAGTTCGGCGCCAGCCAAAAAAAGCCCCGGAACATTACGGGCATTTGTGAGATTGAAGTTGGCCGCAGCAGTACTACCAGATATGTTTGAAATGCCGGTATATGTTCACCTGATGGATCATTAATCTTTTCTTGCATTACCCCCTGTCGTGCAGATACTTTTATCACCTAGTGATCATAGCCCTCTATTATTACCCCACTTTAACGTGCACCACCCACCTCTGCTGAGAGATCCTTGCAAACAGTATGTGTGTTCATTTTTTGAGATTATAACTAGGGAACTTGTGCACTCACAATCTTTCCTTTGCATTGCTCAGGCAATTTTATTCGTGTTTTTTTTGACAATGTTTAGTCCATAAAACAATAAGAAATATTATGCATTTAGTGTAGGTACCTGACAAAATGGAGTTTAACTTGACAGGGTTAGCAGGCTTGAATTTTTTAATCAAAGATGCAACTAAATGACTCCTTTGTTATTGCAAGCCAGGGTTTTTCTATCTATATACCATACAGTATATATACTCATGCACATACAGTATACACACATCTAAAAAAAGACACATCTGTGACATCATCACAAGGGTGAAGAAATTAAAATGTCAGTGGGCCGTAAATATTGCAAGAAGAAATGACCATCGCTGGACAAAGATCGATTCCAAGGGATATCAAAAGACCACGGCGATATCAAAATGTACGATAGGGGGGTGAAATCAGAAAATTTGTTGGAGCAAATGGAGAAGAGAGACTGGCATATGCAGTACCTGGAAGATCATTGGGGGGCCTTCATCCAGCAGTGGATCAAAACGAGCTGATGATGATTAAAATAGACATATATATACATATATACTCTATATATGTGCGTATATATGCTATATAAAACACTGTGATCTGTTTTGATTGAAGGGGGGGGTGGATCAGGTCCAGGGGTGGATGGGACTTTTGCGGGGCACTCTGTGCAGGGCCTCTTACCTTCTCAGCATGACATCTCCTCAGATGACGCAGCATCATGACATCACCGATGCGGCTTAACATCATGGCAACACAGCGCCATCCGACGTCACATTGTCATGACAACGCAACACCATGTGACGTCGCAACACCATGAAAATGAGACGCTGCAGGAAGAGATGCCGCCGCACAAGGTGATACAGTTACAGAGGCCCCGCACTCTTCCCTGGCAATCAGTTTCATTGTTTTGGGGAAGAGCACGGGGCCTCTGTAACCATGGGGCTCGGTGCAGAGGCACTGATGGCACTGCCATTGCACTGGCTCTGTTAATCAGGACCCCACCTGCTCCAATGGTCTGGTAGGATTTCCAGGGGATTCACTGCCAACCAGCTGCCTCTCTCTTGCTAACACTGCCTTCTCTAACATCATGGTCTGGCATCACACTGGTGAGAAGAGGCCTGCAGGAGAAATGGAACTCGATGTGCAGAGGACTGTGTACTCTACCAGAGCACTGAGGAGGTAGGGACTCACTATGGAGGGATGTGTCAGGCACGGTGAAGGGGTTAAGCAGGGAAATGCTGCGATAATTATTCACAATGCATTTATCGCCAGGTCTACCTCGGAATCGGGCTCATCAGGCCAAATTGCAGTTCAAATTCTTTCTAAATTGAGGGAGTTCAGGACGGCTTGTAAATTTCCCACCTCAACCCACTCATCTGTAATTATTGATGACAGCCTACATATTCGTTTATTTTGAGCTTGGTAGACACTACAGTTATGGCAGATTACTCCAGCTGCTATGAGGATTCCTGTGTGCTCCTTGCATAGTGTTTGGAAGCAGATGAGTAAGATGAATTGCTCTTTCGTGCTTCAAATTCTTCAAAAATGTTTGCACAGCAGAGTTACACTGCTTGGTAAGCACCAATAGCAAATATGTATTACAACTGTAATATTACAGAGACCAAACGTCAGGATCACCAATTAGCAGAATTCTAGAACATAAAATAGAGGGCAATGAGAAACATCTGAAAGTCTCTCTTCCCTTTTCCCAAACTGTACATCTGTTATCGAGTTGTGAACATAAATGTTAATACCTGACATATCCTTAAAAAGAAAAGAAAACTTACAGTGAGGCCTCTGCTTGAAAAGGATGTGGGCAATGTTGAGTGTCCAGGCCTCTGAGGAGGCTCAGGAGGATTTGTAGAACTTCCAGTGGGTGGTCTATCTAAAATAATGTTACAAAATGACTTATTAGAGAGCAATTGCTAATCTTTAATCTTTAAAACAATACAAATTATGTTTTTTTATATTTATTAAAAAGAGGCAATACATGCCGAGTATTGAAGCAGGGGTTCTCCCGAGCTGAACCCTGATAATTTCAGCTCCTGGGACCCCCTGCTTCTGTAGAAACTTGCCTTCATAGTAGGTATCGGTATCCACTCTAGGGTTCACATTATGTCCGATTTTCAAAGCTCCTGGGCCCTGCAGGCCAATAGGAATCCGTGACATCACCTGGTGTGGCTCCAATTGGCCCATATGACAGGGGAGCTTTAAACTGCATAAAACTGCAGAGATACTGGCACCACATTTAGAGTTAAGTATCTCTCCAAGCAGGGGGAGCTCAGAGCTGAAATTAATGGGTTTGAACTCTGGAGACCCCCTACCAAAATCCTGTATAAAAAAAATGAACAAAAATACAATGCCATGAATTTCTCTTTTGAAGTACCAAACACCAACGAGTGTTCAAGCACTCACTGACTCTAAGAAAAGTAACAGGGAATATGCCAAAAAATTGAAAATGTTATGCAAGCACAAGATAACAATATACTTGGAGTAATGTCACACAAGCGGGTAATACGGAAGTGGACCCTAACTATAGGTGGTGTGGGGAAAAAACATGGAAGGGAGAGATTCACACAATTGGAGAGAGGGTGGGTGGGGTGTGGGGGCAAAAAAGGGTGGGGGGAGGTTAATTAGGGGGGCAATGGTTTGTGGTGAAGACCACTTCCTCAGGCCCATTCCCTCAGGTCCAGAAAAAACACAAGGTACTTAACTAAACCCTGTTACTCCAACCAGCTGAGCAGACTCCCCAGATAATAATGATGATGATGATGAAATCAATATAACAGAGTTAAAGCTCAATAGATATTGTCCAGAACCGGCAAGAGGATAAGTAGTGTTGAGCAAAAAGTAGAAAAGCCATTTGTATATATTCTTGTCTTTTTCCTTGTGATTATCCATGCCCTGTGGAGATATTTGTGGCCACCAGCAACATGATCAATCCTGGTTACAGCACTGTTGTCACTCCGGATGCATGACAGTCGCCTTGACAACAGAGGATGTGTCCATCAAGTGCTGAATCTGATGCGCATGCGCACCCTGCTCTGTTGCCGTGCGCGATCTTACTGTTACTGCTCCAGAAGACATCAAGGAATGCAGTATCTTAAGCTGGCTACAGCTAACTATCTAAGGTCCTGTTTAAATCTATATACCCACGCTGTGCCAGTGTCTTCCACCAGGACATCGGGTAGCTAAATACATCAACATGTATGCGCGCGGGATCGGGAGCGCGCGTAAGGTCTACTATGACAGATGCAGGTACAATCACGCCTCTGGACTTCTCAGCTGATTCATATGGGATTACTCTCCTTCAGTGACTGCTGATCACTATCTCACGCCCACTGATGACATAATCAGAATGTGCCTATATTTTCCCTGGGACTCATGGTTTCATTTACAGCACCAAACAGAGGGGGAGAGGGACTGACTTGACTGACGGAGACTTCGTTTTTGCTATACAAACTAAGGATTTGACGGTTTGACTTTTCTACTTTTTGCCCAACACCATTTATCCTCTTGCTGGTTCTGGACAATATCTATCGAACTTCAACTCTGTTACATTGATTTCATCATTATTATTATCTGTGGGTTCTGCTCAGCTGGTTGGGGTAACAGGCTTTAGGGATGTACCTTGTGGTCCTTTTGGGCCTGAGGGAACGGGCCTGAGGAAGGGGTCTTCACCCCAAAACATTACCCCCCCACCCTTTTTTCTCACCCTTTCTCCTAGTGTGTGTTTCTCTCCCTTCCCTGTTTTTTTCTCACACCACCTATAGTTAGGGTCCACTTCCGTATTTCCCGCTTGTGTGACATTACTCCAAGTACTGTATATTGTTATCTTGTGCTTGCATAAAATGTTCAATTTTTTGACATATTCCCTGTTTGATACTTTTCTTAGAGTCAGTGACTGCTGGAACACTTGTAGGTGTTTGGTTATTGGTTTAGGTGGAATTTGGGTCCTCCTTGTTCCTTTTGCATCCTGCATATAGTCGTTTGATTACCTTTTTGTGAGTGCTGTCTATCGCTTTTGTTTTCTGCTCTTTTAAAGTACAATCAGAGACTAAAGCCCCACTATGATGTGATTCATTTACTAGTAGCTTCCTCTGCCAGGAGAGATGGATTTAAAGCATAGTTAATAGGGGTCTATATGTTCAAGTGTAATTTGCCATTATTGATTGTCAATGAACATTCAAGTAAATGGCCATTAACAATTGTTAATGGCTTTTACCTTCCAGTAAATACATATACTAAATGTTATGCTTTATGAACTTAATGTCCCATTCAAAAACAGAAAACATACCTGTCCAGTCGGCAGTAGTCAAGTTTATTACATTCAACACAGATGATTAGGTAGAGCATTTCCTACCATCTATTTCTGGTGAATGCTTTCAAACGAAAAACAGAAAATAGTGATGGTCGCAGAAGCAAAGCCCTTATAATATGTATGCCTTTTCTCTCTAAGGCTGGTGCTAAGCATGCTTGGCACTCTTAACTCCTACAATCTTCACCTTCCCGTCCACGCTCACGTTGCATGCCCGTGTGGGCACGTATGCTCTCCCAAGCTTGGGGAGACAAGGGAGTTTGACTTTGGTGCTCAGAGTAGGGTCACATGACCCTGCTCTGACCAATGGGGAGAGAGGTGAATGGGGGGCTGAGAGTGGTGAACGGGGTGGGGAGCGGAGAGAGATGAATGGGGGGAGGGAGAGAGGGGTGGAGAGGGGGAGAGAAGTGGGGAAGGGGGAGAGAGAGGGGGGAAGGAGGTGAGGACGGAGGGTGGTATGCGGGGAAGGAAGGAGGGGGGGGTGAAGGGGGGAGAGGGAAGGGGGAGGAAAGAGAGAGGGGAAGGGAGGGGGAGGGAGGAAATGGGAGAGAAGGGAGGGGGGGAGGGAGAGAAGGGGAGGGGGGGAAGGAAGGACAGAGAGGGGGAAGGGAAAGGGAGGGGGAGAGAGGGGAGGGGGAGAGAGGGGGGAAGGAAGTGGAGAGGGAGGGTGGGGAGGGAGAGAATGGAGGGGGGAGGGAAGGGGGAAGGAAGGAGAGAGGGGAGGGAGGGGGGAAGGATGTGGGAGAGGGTGAGAATGGAGGGGAGAGGGGAAGGAGAGGAGGGAATGAGAGAAAGGAGGGGAGGGAGAAAAGTGAGGGACACAGACACACACAGCCCGATCCAGCCAATGACACACCCCTCCCTTAATAGCTACGCCCCCCGCTCTAAAATTTTATGCAGGACAGCCGATCGCTCATGTTTGGAGAGTTGGTGATGTCATCGCTCTCAAGCATGAGCAAGCTCAGCGGCAGCGTGGCCGCAGCCTAACTCTTTCTATTACACCAGTACCCAATTGACATGTTTATGCAAGTAAGCCAAGGAGGTTCAAAACTTAATATATAAATATACTGTATGTTTACCAGCAAAAACATAATTTTTAAAGTGTGATTCTTATCCTCCTTTTATTTCATGGACAAAAAGGAGTTTGGAGGCTATTCATCAACTTACCCTGCTAAGGGTAGTTGTCACCTGCATGGCTAAGCAATTTTTGAAAATTCTGCTATAGATTTTTTTAACCATAATTACCTATGATAGACTTTCTATGTACCTATGAAAACTATACAGCATAAGTTGAACTTTTTATTTGTGTCTTTCTTTAATGGATTGCACATCAAGTGACCAAGATATGATATTATAAATATAAACAAAATCAAATAAATGTTGTTAATATTGTCCCTGGTCTCCCTCAAAACAAGGCAATTCTTCAATTAAATGAATGTTAAAAGTCATTGCCCTGTGTCCTTTAAGTACATTGATACATGTTATGTACTGTATAGGTGTAAATACTATTAGCTGTCCACACCTGCATTTTTCACGGCTGAATGCTAAAGGAATACCCTGTAATTGACAAGGTAAAACACCCCTTTAGTATAACCCCACCCCCCCCCTCCAAAGTAGATATTTTTTTTTAAAGATTGCACCCCAATGAATTTAGATATGGCTAACATGTCTTCTCCTTAAAAATAATACGCCCCAAATCATTTCTGGAACAGTGATATATATATATATATAATGTGTAACCCTTGTTCCCCCCCCCCCCCCCTAGACTCAACTGATGTAGCTAGGGTGCGTGAGGGCGGATTACATGGTGATGTGTGGTGCATACCTGTTTGGACAGGAGGGCCTGAGCTTCCCGCAATGTTATGGGGAAGACAGGACCAGGCTTCTGAGGTATTGGCCTCCATGTGGTCTTAATGGTGCAGCGCCTCCATTTCCTATAATTCCCAGGGATGTGGGAAGAGACCCTTATACACTGGCGACACACTTTATTCGAGCTCGGCTAGTCCCACGAATTCGGGTATACCCGGGTGTATTGAGGTTTGTGACTGTTTCCTGCCCGAGTGCATTGGGTTATTTTCCAGGCAGGGATTGAAGCATTTTATTCCCGCTGGCTGCAATACTGCACAGTATATATATATATACTGCATTACAATTCATGAATTTATGCCATCTGGTAGACACGCGAAGCATTGCAGCCTATTAAATCCTAATCATTATCATTTAACAGATCAGCCGCCCGTCAGCCAGGCATGAACCCAGGCTGGGAAGGCAAACGCAACAGGGCTTGTCAGAGGTGAGGAGCGGCGCATTCCAGGTATCTGCCAGGTACATACTGGGTATTTGCTCGAATAAAGTGTATCGGTGCAGTAGAAGAACCCCCTTTGGTCCTGGGGTGAACACTCCAGAATCACTCGGCACAATGTTGAAAGCACAGAGTCTTTATTGTACTCACTGTCGGCAGATCAGTAATAGCAGCACAGCAATACACATACACAATATGCCTCCTCCTCCTCTCCCACCAGATCATTCTCCGCAGGATGGTCTGAAGGGTATCTCCTCTCCCTGCCTCCACCTGCAGCCAAGGGCGCACGGGTGGGGCTAGCTCTTCCCTCACCCCCTAAGCAGGGTGAGCGGCATGGATCCACCTCTGAACTACTAGTCCCTACTCCTCAGGAACCTAGCTACACTCTCTCTCTTTTACTATCTGACTGTCCAGCCAGACACTCCAACCTTCGTCTCATCTCACCTCCTGAACAACTCACTCCTCTCTGTATACCAACTTCAGATTCTACAACAAAATGTCTCATATAAGCTCACAGAAATGAAGGAAAGGAATACTAAAAGTTACTGCAGTGTTCCCAGCAGTGCCGCCGCAAGGGGGTGGGGGGGGGGGGTGGAAAGCCAAACATCTGTCCCAGGCCCGGCGCCTGTGGGGAGCCCGGTCGGCAAGTGCTGGAAGTTGGGGTGAGCCAGAGTTTTGGGCCCAATATCCAGTCCGGCTTCTGGTCCCCAGCTCTCACCCGCTGCAGTCCAGCCTCTAGTGGTGCCCAACGAAGGCTATGTGTATTGGGGTGGGGGTTTATTATGGGTATTGGGATGGCAAGGGTTAGTATGTGTATTGGGTGTGGGAGGTTATTATGTGTATTAGTGGTGGGAGGGTTATTATGTGTATTGGGGGGGCGGAATGTGTGTGTTTGTGTGTGTGTGTGTATGTGTGCGTATATATATATATATATATATATATATATTTATATATATATATATATATACGCACACATACATATATAACATATATACGCATACATACATATATAACATACATATATAACATACATATATAACATACATATATAACACATATATAACATACATATATATAACATACTGTAGCCTTCCATCAGTTACTTCCTTTCCTTGGGCTTTTCCTCTGTCAGTCCTGTTAGTGCAGGCAGTGGAAAGGTTAATTCCTTCCTTAGGCCTGTGTGTGTTACAGCCTTGAATGATGTAATCAGTATTCAAGGGCAGGCCTAGCAACTTCTGAGGGTGTCAATCTGAGGGGTGGATTTTGGTTGGAACAACCCCTGGTGTGTGTGGGCCAATCAGTATCCGGCTCTGGCTTGCAATCAGTCAGAGTTAGAGACACTCCCCAAAGACGATAAATTGTGACATCCTCCCAAATTGGAGAGTTCTGGAAAGAGTGTTCAGGAAGAAGTCTGTCAGCACAGTAGAGAGAGAGAAGACTCTCCCTCCCACCCATGAGGGGCTGGGAGGGAAGGGAATTATGCCTGAGTCAGGGCTCTGACTTGTAAAGAGAGAGAAGCAGGAGATGATTTTGAATATGTGTGCACTACTGATCTTTGTCTTGTGAGCTGACTGCCAAATAAACATCAGAAAAGACCATGCTGTATATTCCTGTCTCTGTTGAATGGAAGAGTGTCAGTAGGGGCCCATCCCCTGAACATCCCCAGGGGATTCCTGCTGGCTGGAGGCGCTGCACCAAATGAAACCAAGGTAACCTGTCCTTCCTGTCCTGTTTCTCCCCACACCAACACGAAGCACTCAGCTTTCCTGTTACCTACAGGTCTGTACCAGCACCAGAGTAGCAGAAAAGAGCAACCCCCCCCCCCCAATCTCACTTAGAGGTAGATGGGCTACACACATATATATATATATATATATATTGTGACAGGGTCATTGACTCCGTGTATGTGAATAGGAGATGGCAGTATGCATGCTATCCAGTAAACGAGGGGTTAACTCAGCTTGTTAAGCAGACCACAGGTGATTTGAATTAAGCTCCTTCACCTGCTTTAAAAACAGGAAGAGGAAATGCCTCTGGGGCGGCAGTCTCTCTCTGAGGCATAGAGGGAAGACAGAGGAGTATTAAGACAGCCACAAGCTGCCCAAAGCGATCCTGTCCCAAGAGGGAAGAATAAAGCTCCCAGGTAAGGAGCCAACTGCGTTTGCTGTACTGGGCTGGAATAGGTTAGCTAGCCAGCCAGATAGTTAGCCTGCACTTTTGTTTAGCTAGTACCCCGACCGGGGTTAGGATTTGGTTTCATTTCAATTTTAAAGGGACAGTGTACCCATTGTTTAGTTACCGTTTTTTGGACAAATAAACCCAACAGCATTATTTCACCGGAAAAGACGTGTTGTCTCCTCACTTACCACGGCCATCCTGCCACAATATATATATATATATATATATATACAGTGGTTGACAAATCACCAAAAAATCTACTCGCCACACAAAAAAATCTACTCGCCACCTAGTACCAAACGTGTGCTGCTTGGGCCAATATTTACTCGCCCGGGGGTTAAATCCACTCGCCCGGGGCGAGCAAATGTATAGGTTTGTCGAACACTGTTTCAATTTTAAAGGGACAGTGTACCCATTGTTTAGTTACCGTTTTTTGGACAAATAAACCCAACAGCATTATTTCACCGGAAAAGATGTGTTGTCTCCTCACTTACCACGGCCATCCTGCCACACGTGGTGTCAACCACTTGTTCAAATATCGGCAGAACTTACGCCTGAACAACACAGAGAAGCTGTAGATTTGGTGAAAAGGAACAGAGATGTCTTTTCCAGCGTACCAGGGAAAACTAGGATGATTTCTCATGATATCGTCACCAAGCCAGGGGTAGTCATTAAGATAAGACCTTATAGAATCCCAGAAGCTAGAAGAGGGGCTATTCAGTCGGAGGTAAAGAAAATGCTAGATCTAGGCATAATTGAGGAGTCCCATAGTCAATGGTCCAGCCCTATTGTCTTGGTACCTAAGCCAGATGGGACAATACGGTTCTGTAACGACTTTAGAAAGGTAAATGAAGTCTCGAAGTTTGATGCCTATCCTATGCCACGGGTAGACGAGTTAATTGAGAAGTTGGCGAGGGCTCGTTTTCTAACCACTTTAGATCTTACAAAGGGTTATTGGCAAATCCCCTTAACAAGGTCAGCAAAAGAGAAAACGGCCTTCTCCACACCTGATGGTCTATTTCAGTATACTGTTTTACCCTTTGGTCTTCATGGGGCGCCTGCAACCTTCAAAAGGTTGATGAATAAATTGCTACACCCACACTCGTACTACGCCTCAGCGTACTTTGACGATGTGGTAATTCATAGTCCAGATTGGGACTCACATCTAGGAAAGGTTGAAGCAGTGTTAAGAACCTTTCGGGAGGCGGGTCTTACAGCCAATCCAGCTAAATGTTCAGTCGGCCTAGCAGAGGCAAAATATCTTGGCTATGTTGTGGGAAGGGGGACAGTAAAACCCCAGCTCAATAAAGTTGAAGCCATTGAGAGTTGGCCCCGTCCCCTAAAAAAGAAACAGGTTAGGACGTTTCTGGGCATTGTAGGTTACTACAGGCGATTTATACCCCATTTTGCAACCCGGGCTGCACAGCTTTCAGATTTAGTAAAGGCAAAGGCACCTGATGTTGTAAAATGGATTTGTAGACCTACGTACAACGCTCTGTAGTCACCCAGTCTTGCTAGCCCTGGATTTTAAAAAGGAGTTTTTTTTACAAACGGACGCCTCCGAAGTAGGTCTCGGAGCAGTACTGTCACAGTTTGTAGGAGAAGAGGAACACCCGGTCCTCTATTTAAGTCGCAAATTGTGTCCCCGCGAACAAAGATATGCCACGGTAGAAAAAGAGTGTTTGGCCGTAAAGTGGGCAACAGACACATTGAAATATTACCTTTTAGGCAGATCTTTTACACTCGTAACAGATCATGCACCACTACAGTGGATGCACAGAAATAAAGAAAAGAACTCGAGAGTTACCCGTTGGTTCCTGTCGTTGCAACCTTTTAACTTTACGATCCAACATCGGCCAGGCATACTGCACGGTAATGCTGATGCACTCTCTAGGGTGCACAGTCTCGGTGCACGGGCCGCTCCACTCGGTAACGTTACGCTGGGAAGGGGGATATGTGACAGGGTCATTGACTCCGTGTATGTGAATAGGAGATGGCAGTATGCATGCTATCCAGTAAACGAGGGGTTAACTCAGCTTGTTAAGCAGACCACAGGTGATTTGAATTAAGCTCCTTCACCTGCTTTAAAAACAGGAAGAGGAAATGCCTCTGGGGCGGCAGTCTCTCTCTCTGAGGCATAGAGGGAAGACAGAGAAGTGTTAAGACAGCCACAAGCTGCCCAAAGCGATCCTGTCCCAAGAGTGAAGAATAAAGCTCCCAGGTAAGGAGCCAACGGCGGTTGCTGTACTGGGCTGGAATAGGTTAGCTAGCCAGCCAGATAGTTAGCCTGCACTTTTGTTTAGCTAGTACCCCGACCGGGGTTAGGATTTGGTTTCATTTCAATTTTAAAGGGACAGTGTACCTATTGTTTAGTTACCGTTTTTTGGACAAATAAACCCAACAGCATTATTTCACCGGAAAAGACGTGTTGTCTCCTCACTTACCACGGCCATCCTGCCACAATATATATATACATACATACATATACAGTGGTCGACAAATCACCAAAAAATCTACTCGCAAAACAAAAAAATCTACTCGCCATCTAGTACCGCCCCCAACCCCACCCTGGTCCTGCCCCTAGTCCCGCCCCCAGGCCTGCTTTAAAAAAATAAAATAAAATAAATTGAATAAATTCCTAGTAAGAACAACATTAGTTTTTGACATAAGTTTATTTATTGTATTACATTATACTACAATTAGTCCTTGTTATGTGTGTGTGTGTGACGGTTCAGGGGATTCCTTCCCCTTCATGTGTCCCTGACGTCCCACGCTTGTCTACCTCCTCCGATCCTTCCCCTGCTAGCCTCCCTTCCTTTACCCACACCTGTCTTACTCCGACAGCTTCTGACGCTATCCCGGCGCCAGTGTGCGCTCCCCGCAAGGCTCGCGCACCCGCTCGGTCACCGGCCCCATGCTGCGGCGTTCCCTGCTCTCAGCCCCCCTCGGTCTCCACTCCTGTCCCCTTACCTCCGACGGCTTTCCCCTCCGTTCCTCCCTCATCCTCTGCGGGTGTTCCCGTGGCGCGGCGCTCCGTGCGCCTCGTGACGCAGCCTGTGCGCGCGCACTCTCAAATTACAGAGGGCGCGCGCACACGCGCCTTTTCTAGGTTTTTTCAGCCTCCTGGCTCCTCCTCTCATGCCCTGCAGGCGATCTCTCTTACTGGCTCACCTGTCTCCTCCTCTTCTCCTCCTCACCTATCCCTGCTGTCTCCCACTTCACCTTCTGCTCCTCCTCTCTCTCCTATTGGTGTTCCCTCCTTTATAACCCCTGTCTGTCCTTTCTCTCATTGCTCTGCATAGCTCTTGTTACCTCTGTGTGTGCAGTCCTATGCTTGGCTCTCCTCTGTGTTCCACCTTTGTTCCTGCTCCTGCTTGCCCCTGGATTTCCCTGGTTTGACCTCTGCTCGTCCTGGACTACTCTGCTCTCTGTTGCCCTTGAACCCTGCCTATGAACTCTACCTTGCTGACCTCTGTGACCCCTGGACTTTGGCTCACGAACTTGACTACTCTGACTTCTGTATCCCTGGACTCTGGCGCACAGACACCACTACTCTTACTCTGAACTCCCAAGGTGTTGCAAGTATATCTAACCATCTCTCAACAGGCCCGGCAATGCCATACCACACTCCGGGCACACCCACACTGCTGTGGGTGCGTGGTAAAACCCTTCCCATCTCAGTATTGGAGTCTTGCCAGGTCTGCGGGCATACAGGCGTGACAGTGTGTGTGTGTGTATGTGTGATCTTACCTGATCCGCAGTCCAGGTACCCTCACTCCAGCAATGTTATATGTTGGAGGGGAGGTGTTACTTACCTGTCTTCTGGGTTAGGGGGGATTCTGATGTCTCCCGTGTGAAACTTGAGAGTCAGATCTGGAAGAAATTAGTATAGGTTATGTCAGTGTAGGTATAGGCCAGTTAAGATATATAGGGTAAATAAGATATCCAGGTCCAGAGTGTGAGAGAGAGACAGTGTGCGAGACAGAGTGTGAGAGACAGAAAGAGACAGAGTGTGTGAGAGAGAGTGTGAGAGAGAGAGACAGACAGACAGAGTGTGGGTGAGAGAGACACAGAGTGTGGGTGAGAGAGAGAGCAACAAAAGAGAGAGAGAGTACGTTAGAGGGTGTGTGTGTGAGAGAGGGTGTGTTTGTGAGAGGGTGTGTGTGTGAGAGGGTGAGGGAGAGAGAGCGTGGGGGAGAGAGGGTGAGGGAGAGAGGATGAGGGGGAGAGAGAGAGGGGGAGGGGGAGAGAGAGGTTGAGGGGGAGAGAGGGGGAGGGAGAGAGAGAGAGAGAGGGTGAGGGGGAGAAAAAGAGAGGATGAGGGGGAGAGAGAGGGGGAGAGAGAGGGGGGGAGGGGGAGAGAGAGAGGGTGATGGGGAGAATGAGAGGGGGAGGGGGAGAGAGAGATGGTGAGGGAGGGGGTGAGGGGGGAAAGAGAGGGTGTGAGAGAGAGGGCGTGCGAAAGAAAGGATGTGAGAGAGAGTGGGTGTGAGAGAGAGAGTGAGAGAAAGAGGGTGTGTGAGAGAGAGAGAGAGAGAGAGAGAGAGAGAGAGAGAGAGAGAGAGAGAGAGAGAGAGAGGGTGTGAGAGAGAGAGGACCCCCCCCCCCCCCACACGTCACTTTCTTGTGTCACAGGGTCCGGTTGTGGGGTCCTGATGGCGTCTACTGGCCTTCTGCATTCTTATCGCCTTTAAAATCATGTTTTTCTCCTGCAGTACTATGCAAAATGGCCACACTGTGTCATATGATGCCACGCTGCCATGGCAACGGGACGCAGTGACGTTATATGATTCCGCGTGACCATTTTGAATAGTGCTGCAGGAGAAAAACATGATTTTAAAGATCAAGACGGAGAAGACCGGGAGACGCCAGGGGTCCGCCGCCGCAGGTAAGCAGTCAACAGAGGTCACAATGCAGTTGCCACTGGGTGACTGAGCGACTGCATTTGTCGACCCCTGTAATGTGTGTGTGTGTGTGTGTGTGTGTTGTGGGTGTGTGTGTGTGTGTGTGAATGTGTGTGTGTGTGTGTGTGTGTGTGTGTTGTGTGTGTGTGTGTGTGTGTGTGTGTGTGTGTGTGTGTATATGTATATATATATATTGTGTGTAGAGGTATCTGTGCCATGTTAGGCCAAGCTTAATAATCAAAAACAGATATTCGATAATGTTCTGTGGCTCCGCTAAATTCTCTATTTGTGCGAGCTTTCAAGATACAATGATCTCTTCTTCGGAAGATGTTACAATTGATTCAGCAAAAAAACTTTCTTGAAACAAAGCATCGAAACGCGTGGGAGGAGGTTTTTCTATTTTTGTCTGTCCTGAGTGTCTTCATTTTTAATGTAACCTTAATAAAGCTTCAATTTTAAGTTTTGTCTGGTGAGTCCCAGTATTTCGGAGCGGCTGCTGCATCGATCATTCACCTTTTTTCTGTTACTCTGGATCGTGCTCGCGCCGGGGAGTGATGTCACTTACCTTGGACACAGTGACATGAGGAGAGAGAGAGTGAGAGCAACGGGCAACGGAGGACTCCAGGCTGATCCTTGTCATTCTGCACTTTGTTAAATGGACATTGCTTTGTCTCAATTTAGTAGCAGTTAACTCTCCAATACTCTCTCCCTTTTATGCTCCTCCACCTCCATTATGTTCATTACTGGCATATGCTAATAGGTATATTGCCTTTGAGCTTTTCAGACGGTTTCCTCATCTACATATGTGGGTAAAGGCTATCCCCCCCCCCCCTGTACAGTATGCGATTTATGACCTGAGCTGTTAAATGGTCCCTGAATGCTTGTGATGTATATAAAGAACAACCTACTACAGACCTCTGTATACCGCAAACTTACAGACAGAGCCAGCTACTTGAGGGACAACAGTTTCCACCCCACATGCTCTAAGCATGCAACCATCTACAGTCAAGCCATGCAATACAATCGGATATGCTCCGAAACAGCAGACAGAGGACAGCGGATTACAACCTTGGGATCGGATTTCATAAACCGTGGATACAACCACAGAATTTTAGACCAGCAAATCCTCACAGCCACCAAAATACCAAGAAATTATTTCCTTGAATACAGAAAGAAAGAGACAAGTGACAGGGTACATTTGGTGGTCACATATAACCCACACCTAGAAGCCCTACGCAAGATTGCCAGGGAACTTCAACCCATTCTCCAGGAAGATTCAAGACAACAGGTCTTCCCTGAAACACCCTTATTATCATACAGACAACCCCCATATCTCAAGAAAATGATGGTGAGGAGTAAAGTATTAAACAGTACAACTGAATGCGGTACAAGATCATGCCAGGACGCAAGACGCAAAACCTGCGCAGTGCTCCACACAGCGGACACACTACAAATACCATACAGGAATCTGGGAAGGTTCACCTGTTCCTCCAGCAATGTTGTGTACCTTATCATGTGCATGAAATGCCCAGGGTGCTGCTACTATATAGGTGAGACGGAACAGGGGCTTAACAAGAGAATTAATCTGCATCGCCACAGCATCACACGCATAACAAGAGACAGTCCTGTCGGCGAACATTTCTCTGACTCTGGGGGTCATAAGATGAACAATCTGAAGGTGGCCATACACAAAGGTCATCTTAGAACACAGAAAGAGACAGTTGCATGAATACAAATTTATTCAACTGTTCGGGACACTCACCGGTGGCCTAAACCGAGACCGCAGCTTAATGAGCCCCTACACGGAGACAAGAGAACTCTCTTCCCATGTGTGCTAAAGCACATGTCTATAAATACTGCGGTATATGAATGCACACACTTGTCTCTTACACATAAATATGTACAATGTAATTCCATCCCTATATACCAATAGGGACTACATAGAAGCCACACACATGGACAAAAATTCAACACCCGCTTACATTTCAACAGCTACCCACACCATTGTTATACACTCAACCTCCACCCACACCTTTTGCAAAGCGCTATACACACTGTGGGCGCTTTATTAATTAAGATTTATACACGTGCACATACACACACACATATACAGACATACATACAGTACACACATACTCACACACACACATATACACACAAATACACACATACATACACATTCTCTAACATCACAAGCATTCAGGGACCATTTGACACCTCAGATCATAAATCGCATACTGCACAAGGGGGGGGGGGGGGGGATAGCCTTCATCCACAGATGCTTTGTTTCAAGAATTTTTTTTAGCTGAATCAATTGTAACACCGCCCGAAGAAGAGATCATTGTAAGCTCGCACAAATAAAAGCATTTCGTTAGCACAGAAAGGTATCTGTATATTATTTTATATATATATATATATATATATATATAAAGCAACTGTAAATATTACTGTATATTTATTTGCATGTCTTAGACAGGTCTGCAACCCTGTCTTTCACCATTATCGCCCAGCACACAGCACTTCCACTGCAGCAAGGGATTCTGGGAAATGACATGCAAATGAGCACACAGTGCCACCTTTTATCTCAAGTTCACATTACATGAACAACCCTTTGCCAATGCATGCTGCTTTAGACGCAGCTTTTAAGCAAGGGCTTGGGAGATGCAAAGCCAGTAAACCCATTTACTGTATATATATATATATATGTATATACAAATATACATTATATAAAACAAAAACCTAATAAAATATATATCTCAAAGTAAATGAAAATACATAGACCAGAAATATAATAAATTAAAAATATAAAATAAATATACAATTGCAAATCAAATCAAAAGAAATAGAACAGAACATAAACCAATTAGATCTGTGTAGTGTCATACAGTATGAGCTATACAACCCATTATAGTAACAATCAAAGTGAAATTTAGTATAGGATAGTGAAATCAATTTAGCAATACTGTAATAAAGTATTTCACACAAGCACATGAGATACAATCTCTCTCTCCTATACAGATAACCCACAAAGAGAAACATCACAACATGCCTTTAATAACCTTTAGGAGGGATGTAGACGGACGTTCACAGAGGTACACAATTAGGAGGCTTTACAATGTGAAATTATAATAAGGCTTTATTGTGCCTGTTCCTTTTCATCAGGAAATTATCCAAACACAGGGGGGGGGGGGAACAAAGCTTCCATTCATTTGGGAGTATTTCTAGTGAAATCCTATGCAATTAGTTCACATCTCCATTAGTTAAGCATGTCTCGCAGCCCCAAAACATATAGCATGAAAATAAGCAGCTATAAGCAGTCTCTTAAGAATAAAAGTCTTATCTGTTTCTTGGAGGGAAAATCTTCTCACTTCCTGGTTCAGCTTCAGGTGTAGTAGTTTTCCCTGTGTCTTGAAATCAGCTCTGCTGTGCAGAGCTCAAGACCGGTCAGCTCCAGAGATCTGGGTTTCTTTTGGTCAGTCTCTCCTGGGACTCAAGAACCTCTGCTCTGTCTCTCCAAAGGTCAGCTCTCAGTCTGAGCTAAGGAGTCACTTCCTGTCTCAAAGGCAGGCTTTTTGTAAACAATCTAATCAGGCAGGTGGTGTTTAGTAATTAACTACCACACTGCTAGATTAAAGGCACATTACTGAACAGGGATAAGTCCCCTGTTACATACCTCCCCTGTTTGTGGGAAGCTCGGGCTTACCACGGCCAAAGCCCATCCTTCCACTCTCATTCTAGATATCTCTGTGACTTGAATGAGAGTGGATGGAGGAAGAGAACCCTCTGTCCTGCTGGGATTGGAGCCCTTTCTCCAGTTTATTTTTGTCTCCTCCCGAAGATGCTTGAGATCAGCACTCCTCAGTCACTCGAGGAGGACTTTTTCCACGTAAAGTCTTTTTATCGCGTGCGCGGTCTTGAGATTTCTGTTGCGTCGGGCACTCCTCTTTTTGTAGACAAAGTGTATGGCAACAGTTGTAGAGCAGTTAGGACTAGCCCTTAAAGTTTTCTGCTCTTGAAGTGGTCTTTCTGCAGCTTCTCCACACCACGGAGTCACCAGTTCAGCTTCTTCAGCTAAGGATTCTTCTGGCTTTGATTCTGCACTCCTACCTCTGTTTGTTGCCTGTTGGGCAGCTGTAGGTTTGGCTAGTGCTTTCTTTGGTGGCTCAAACTTCGTAATTTTGTTTTGAAGTTGCGTGGAGTCCCCAACTCTCACTGTACCCTTGTCCTTACGGGCATTAGTTACTGTGGGATACTGGTGCTTGGGCAGAGCCAATACCTTTTTCCGTATTGGAGGAATCTGTATCAGAGTCTCCTTCATATTCTGGCGCTCTGTTTAAATTTGTCGTCAAGGTGGTGCTTTGCGTCTGTTTTCTCCTTGGTGTACTGACTCAAGGGAATGGAACAGTCTCTCTGTCTCTCCAGCTCTTGCTCCAGTTTCTGAGCCTACTCACGCTCCCTCTCATACAGAGTCACCTGGTATCGAAGCTCCGCTTCCAACGATGCTCTGAAGACATGCAGCGTGGCCTTTAGCTCCTCATACTGCTCTGTGGGAAAGTACTGGGTATTCAGACGTTCCTGCAGCACTTGTACCTCTTTAGCAGCCTGCAGTTTTTCTTCCTGTAGCGTTTGCTGCTTCTCCTCAGCATACTGGAGGTGTGTATGCAGACCTTGCAGTTGGTTCTGCAGTCGGTGCTCTGCGTCAAACTTTTCCTTGACTTCTTCTGTTAACTGAAAATTTTCTTCTTTCAGTTTTAAGTTTTCTCTTTTTAATCTTGAATTTTCTCCTTTTTCAGTCTCTGTATTCTTCAGGGCCTTTTTGCAGTCCTCCTTCCATTTACGCACATCTGCTTTGAGAATGACAATCTCCTGGCGTGAAACTTCCTTCTCTAGGTTGAGGGTCTGAAGCTCCTTCTGAGAGACTTTGAGATCTGTTTCAAGATTACCAATAGTTTCTTTAGCAATATCCAGCTCCTCACTGAGACTGTGTAGTTCCTTTCTGGAAACTTCCAGGTCTGTGCGGCAGCTGTTGGTCTCATGATGTGAGGCATCCAGTTCTCTGCGGAGTGTCTGAACCTCTTTCTGAGATACGTCCACCTCTATCCAGACACTTTTGACCTCCTATTGTGAGGCATTCAGCTCTATGCGAAGAGTGTGAACCTCTTGCTGGAAGACTGTCATCTGCTTCAGTGCCTCCTCATACTTCCGCTTTAGCGTAGCCACCATTTTACCAGATTGGCTCTGCTTTTCCTCCATGGCGGAAATAGTAGCCTTTGCAGTATCTAGCTCAGTCTTGAGAACCTCCAATTCGGTCTTGGCCGCAGAGTAAATTGCGAGCACAGTCTTCTGTAGCTCAGCATTATTTTTTTCTCTCCCTTTCCAATTCTTCACAGAGTAGATCACAGTCATGCCTGGCAGCTTGCAGTGCATCTTCAGGGCTGGTCAAGGGATCGTCACTCACTGGCTCCGACTCCACTTTCCTGGGATGGTTGGCCGAGGGTTCCTAACTGTTGGCACCGGACAGACACTTCTTTGGGGTACACGACTTCTGCCTTGGGCCCTCTGGATATTCGGTTACCCGCAGGACGAATTCTCCATTTCCTCTAGGCTGCAGGGCAACTCGGCCCCCCTTTTCCTCCACAGGATCTGCGGACGTGTCTGTTCCTTCCATGGTAAGTGAAGAACTGCGTTTCTTTTTCTTTTTCCGCCTTTTTGATTTGGATGACACAATCCCTTCAGGGATATTGGGGTCTCCATCTTCATTTGAAATTTTAGCAGCTTCATTATATACGCCAGGCTTTTCTTGCAGCTGCTTTAGCTGACAGAAATATTCGGTGATCCACTGCTCCCGCTCTGTCTCCTGCTGATCATATTCGTCATCAAAGGGAGCGGTCTTTTCTGTTCGTGCCGAGTTCAAGCACTCCCACCATTCTTGGGGTGTTTTGTGGTTGGGACTCGGTTCGGGTTCCCCGTAAGAGATGTCTTCCTCTTTATTGGACTGGAAGGGCCACTCTTCCGTGGGGTAGGGTTCATTACAGGAACGCTGCATCTTGCCCTCCATTTTTAGGGTATCAGGTGTAATTTTCTTCCTGACCTCAGGAGGCATTATTGCAGCTGTTGCCACTGTATTTGTTAGAACCCCCAATTGTGGTAGTCCTACAGATGGGCATATTTTGCTTGTAGAGGTCGTAGCTCTCACAGGCATCTCTGTAGACTTTTCTTTCTTGGGTAATTTTTTTTTCAATATCAGCAGTACTGTGCATGCATTTTCTTTTATCAGGTATACAAGATGTGCAGTTGCTAGGTAAAAAAGTCTATTTGCTATATACCATTTACTTGCTAGGTGCTATCCCTCCGCTTCAGCAACAGAATTTGGTTTTCTGCCTGAGTTCAGTAATTTTCAGTCTCATCTTTGGGTATTATGGCATTCACACTTCACACTTTGGGTGTCTGTTTTGCTCCCAAGATAATAGGCATACTTTTTTACTTGCAGAAAAAAAAAACATTCTTTGCAGTGGACTCAACACTCAGCAATTGGCTTTGAAAAACCTTTTCCTTATAGGGCAATTTTACACTCAGCATTTGTTTGCTAAAAAATTCCCCTGCTTCAGCACAGTCTTGTATCAATTTTCACACTTTTCTGCATATACTCCATTCACAGCTAGTAGCCCAGTGCGGTGTGGCAACCTTTATTTGCAAAATCAGTACCACTCGTGGGTCACCATCTGTATTCACTGCTTCAGCGAAACTTTTGAAAACACAAACACCTATCCCTTTTAAGGGCTGACTCACTTCTTGAACCCTGACTATGGCTGGAAGGCAAAACCCCTATTTCAATGACCATATTACGCTTTGTGATAGGCAAATAAAGTTTTAGCTGCTTCAGCAGTCTCTCTCCTCTTGGGATTGGGGCAAAGAGTCCATCTGTGGTTTTGTAATTTTCAATGCAGTGTAAGTTTCAGTGGTGTGTCCCTTTAACTCTGATCGTTGCTGCATGAGGTTTTTTTTTTTTTTCAGACTGTTTGTAGGCAAAAAGCATAAAAAAAATTTCACATAAAAATCTCCGGTCCTTTTTAACTACAAGGACACCTCTTGTCCCACCTCGGACACCAAATGTAGACGGACGTTCACAGAGGTACACAATTAGGAGGCTTTATAATATGAAATTATAATAAGGCTTTATTGTGCCTGTTCCTTTTCATCAGGAAATTATCCAAACACAGGGGGGGAACAAAGCTTCCATTCACTTGGGAGTATTTCTAGTGAAATCCTATGCAATTAGTTCACATCTCCATTAGTTAAGCATGTCTCGCAGCCCCAAAACATATAGCATGAAAATAAGCAGATATAAGCAGTCTCTTAAGAATAAAAGTCTTATCTGTTTCTTGGAGGGAAAATCTTCTCACTTCCTGGTTCAGCTTCAGGTATAGTTGTTTTCCCTATGTCTTGAAATCAGCTCTTCTATGCAGAGCTCAAGACCGGTCAGCTCCAGAGATCTGGGTTTCTTTTGGTCAGTCTCTCCTGGGACTCAAGAACCTCTGCTCTGTCTCTCCAAAGGTCAGCTCTCAGTCAGAGCTAAGAAGTCACTTCCTGTCTCAAAGCAGGCTTTTTGTAAACAATCTAATCAGTTTAGTAATTAACTACCACACTGCTAGATTAAAGGCACATTACTGAACAGGGATAAGTCCCCTGATACAAGGGACATGTCCATTTGATCACAGTGGTGACCATATGGGCCACGACCCCTCTGATAGCTTCACTTGATGTTAGGGAGTATATCTAGTTTTACATGTTATTGTTCCCACAATTGTTATATTTTATTATACCCAATGGTCGCAGGCGTGTGCTTATGGAAAATATTGCCTTTTATGGATGTAAGATATCATTACTATGGGGCATAACAGCAATTGGAAGCCTCATGTCCCCTCTTATCAGCCTCTTCATTGATGCCACGAGTCCCACCCTGTACTTTCAAGCATTCCCGCTGCATACCACATGGCCACGGGATCATGTTTAAATTGATGCCCTTTTGGGATCCGAGCTATCCGATCATTGCTATGGGACATAGCAGCATTCAGATGACGCAAGTCCTCTCTTATTTGCCACAAAATTGTTGCAGCAGATCACCCCTCTAATTTTCAAGCATTCTAGCAGCGTACCAATCAGCCGCATGAGCATGCGGCAGGGAAAACCCAAGTATGTACCCGGTATATCACATATGCCCCTGGCATGCCACTGCCCGTGACATATCATGTATGTCAATAGGGAAAAACACAAGAAGCCCCAGTGCTACATCCAATAATGCAAATTATATAGTTAAATAAGTATCTTTTTTTTCTTTTCATATGTGAGAGTCATTATTATTTGGCCAAAGCATTTTAAGCTTGCAAACCATGACCAAAATATATTGGGATCAAGGTAAGGTTACCAGTCGTCCCGGTTTAGCCAGGACAGTACCGTTTTTTCATGTGCTGTCCCGGTTTTCAATTGATTCTCAAAATGTCCCGGTTTTTACTTGGGGTCCCGGCTTTTGGGGCTGCGGGGAGCGGAGGATGCTGGCTGCCCTCCCAAGCTGGGGGGGGGGGGGGTGGGGGAGAAAGCAGGAGAATGCCGGCTGTGATTGTTGGAGAATGTCGGGAGGGGGGCGGAGTTTTGATGATGTGCTGCAAGCCGGGCCCTTCCCTCAGCACTGCCCCTCTCCCTTCTCTCCTACAGTAATGTCGGGTCCTCCCCTTCCTTAGGCTCCGCCCCACTGGCTACCTATGCTGCTCTAGCAGCCCATCCCCGGGCCCCAGGTAACCCACATGCCCCCTTATACCCTCCTCCCAGGCACCTTACCCCCCCCCCCAACAAACGGGGGGAGATGCCACTATTTTGTGTGTGTTTGCAGAGAGTGGGCTTGATGTGTGGTTGTCATGTGTGTGGTGTGTCATGGTGACTGTGTGTGTGTGTGTGGTGTGTGTGTGTGTGTCACATGTGCGGGTGTGTGTGTGTCAGGTGTGTGTGTGTGTGGTGTGGGGGGGGGGTGGGTGTCACTGTGTGTCACTGTGTATCACCGTGTGTGTGTGTGTCACTGTGTCACTGTGTGTGTGTGTGTTGTGGGGTGTCCGTGTGTGTGTGTGTGTGTGTGTGTGTGTATCATGCCGTGTTGTGTGTGTGTCACTGCCGATTTGGTGTGTAGTCATGGTGTGTGTGCAATTCGTCTGTGTAAGGTCTGTCTGTGTGTGTGTGTGTGTGTGTGTGTGTGTCACTGTCTGTCTGTGTGTGTCACTGTGTGTGTGTGTGTCTGTCTGTGTGTGTGTCTCACTGTGTGTCACTGTGTGTGTGTGTCACTGTCTGTCTGTGTGTGTGTCACTGTCTGTGTGTGTGTCACGGTCTGTCTGTGTGTGTGTCACTGTCTGTCTGTGTGTGTCTGTATTACTGTCTGTCTGTCTGTGTGTCACTGTGTGTGTGTGTGTGTGTCTGTGTCACTGTCACTGTGTTTGTGTGTCACTGTCTGTGTGTGTGTGGCTGTATCCTCCCCTCCAAATTCCATCAACATGGCGGTGCGACGTCACATAATGCACATTGCCATAACAATGAGACACTCCATGACGTCACGCGGCATCCAGTTGACATGACAACGGGACGTATTATGGCGCCGAGGCATCACGTCTACACAGCCTAGACACTCATTATATAAATCTGCAATTTGTACATTGCGGCCCTTATTGGAAACTGACATTGAATGTTCAGTCTGCTCTCTAAACTACTTGTGATATGAATCTACAACCTTTAAACTGTAAAACTGTAAAATTTTATTTGTTTAGCTACTACAAGGTGTAAATACATAGAATTGTTTATAAACTGTATATATTGTCAACATTTTACCTATATATTCTGAGTTGCCTGAACTTGATTTTGATGGAAAGAGGATACCAGGATGAGTTTCTACATCGTTGGATGGTGGTGGTTCATAATCATCACTCTCATTTTCTGCAGTATCTGTTGGAGATTCATAGTCTGCCTCATCAACACAGTCATCATTTGGACTTTCATAGTCATCTTCTTCCTAATATTACGTGCAGAAAAATGATTGGGTATGATGAGTCACTGTATAACATATATTCTAGATCATGATAAATACAATATGCAAGGGCACTGGCTGATAACTGCGAGTACAAAATAAAACATTTGACTTATTTGCTTACCACGTATTAATCTTTCTTAAACATATTTTTCACACAATCTCATATTTCAATGCAAAACATATCAACTTTCAGCTAGAGTTGTTTGAAAACTGCCTCCACTGACAAATCATCTTGTTTTAAAATAAATTATAAACATGCAACCAAAATCAATGGTCTGTTGTTTTTTACCGCTCTGTGGTGTAGATTCAGCATCGGATTTCCAAATTTGCCGCCCCTAGGCAATTGCCTGTGTCTGCTGCCTCCTTGGTGCCACCCTTCTGCTCCTTTGGAATCCCGGTGTCAAATGATGCCGCAAGTCACCTTCGTGATGTCATACGGCGTGCGTTGCCATGAAAACCTGACATCATGATGTCATTTGACGTCACAACGTCACATAACCGTGTGATGTCAGGGTGGAAGCGTCTGCAGCGTTATTTGATGCTGAGATTCCAAAGGAGCAGGCGGGCCGCAGAAAGGAGACAGCTGACACAGGCAAGTACCTGCCCGTTATGTCCGATAGGCCTGAGAGCGCGCAGCAAAATTATACGGGGGTGGAAATTTTTACCGTCCCAAAATGTTGCCGCCTTAGGACTGGGCCTAATGGGAAATTTGACACTGTGTAGAGTCATCAAACTCCATTAAAACTGATTTAAAATCGCACTAGACGGAAACAAAAGACTAAGTCATTTTACCATAATTTAATGTCATAAATATCAATATTTTCTAGGGTGCGATATTTTTAGACAAGTCGTGATGCAGCAATGAATGGTACTAACAGGTTAATTACCGCATCATGACCATGTGGGAGGGTCATGTAATATTTTTAGCATATGGTTAGATAATATAAATGATTACATAACCTTATTTTATAAATTACATAGACCCCCTTCATGTCTGTGGCTGCCAAAATGTACCACAAGCATCGAAGTGGTTAATATAGCTAAAACGACACAACCTAACCCCCCTGGGCTACTTAAGTGGCTAATAAAGAATTGCCATTCCATTGCTATATTAGTATTTCTTTTCTTCTTAAAATACATTTTCTATCTGTAAAGATCTACGCTGCGGGTATACCCGCATCCAACTATCGTCTTTAAACTTCCGCCACTGGATGAAGGGGGAGCTTGAATGGCCAAATCTGTGATGTCATATTAAATGGAGGGAAGCACATGGTACACCAAGCCATCTGATTGTTTGATGTACCATGTGTCCCTATGACATGTCTTCTGCAATGGCCCTAGCCACCAGAAAAGGCCAGAGCCCTCACAAAAGACTGGAAGTTGTCAAGGGGGCCACATCTGGTGGCCGAAGATTAAAGAAAATAGAAGTTTTTTTCGGAAGGAAATAAATACTTATATTAATCAACTGTTGATCCAGGGTTTTGTGTAAAGTTGAGGATCTTCCATCGCAGGACACCGAAGGCCATGTATTACAAATATATTGGCCTGGATTTATTTTTTTAATGGGTTTTATCTCTTTGGGGCCATCAGCCTTGGATTAATTTTTATGGGTTCTTTATTTTTGTTTGCCATCAGACCTTTGATTAATTTAATTGCCATTTTCTTTATGCTTGGGCATTGACCCTTTTTGGATTGGTTTCAGATGGCTGCTGCCCTGAAAATGAAAAACAGTTACCATGTTATTACAGTTTTCTATTGATTGCCAATGTGGCTATCAAGGCTCCCATTGAGAGGGACAAGGTAGACGCAGTGCCAATCAAAACTTTTTTTTTCTTATCATTTTATTATTATTATTTTAATTTGTTTTACTTACGGTGATATTTTTTTCTGTTACAGTGGCCAAAACCCCTATTAGCCACGTTTGTCTAATCGAGCTATTGGCCAATTCTTAACAGGGGAGTGTTATGTTTGTTGGAGGTGGGCTAGGGTGGGTGGGTATTGGGTGTAGTTACCCCAGGGAGGGTGGTTAGGCCTGCAGGAGGTGGTGGTAGGGGTTAACCCTTTGTTTTGCTTTTGTGGTTAGTAACGCATAGTATGGAAAAGCCTTACAAGCCACTAAGGTAGTCAAGAGGGATACTGTAGGTAATATAGTTGTATTTATGTATTAAACCCTTTATAGCTCCTACTGGTCAGCTAGTTATAGAAACAACTGACTATCTGACCAATTTGGCTACCTAATATGTAGTTCAATGTGTTGTATGTTAGATCTTAAAATCTATCCCATGTTGATTTAACTTGTTGCCTATGATACTTTTTATTTATTTTACTGCATTTTTTTTCTAATCAGACTTTGACAGGACAGTGATGTCTGTCAAACTTCTGATCACGTGGCACCCTTTGCTGATGTTCTGGCATATTATGTTTATATTTCTTCAAACAAGGGTTATCAATTGGATTTGCAATATGTGATTTTCCTATGATTTTATGGTGAAATTTAAATATAAATGTCATGTTTTGGCCAACATGATCAGTGCCCATTACATTTAGACTTCATTTTTTTGATTGCGACAATCAAGACACATGCCAGCATCGCAAATCACTATCATTAGCCTTTGATTGTTTGAATAAATAGCTTATATCGTCAATATCTGTCAATGTTTTCTCAAATTAGCCAATGATTGGGAAATCCAAAATGTGCCTAATTTACAATTTCCAGCCAATTAATTGCCCATCTCTATTGTTAACTGCAAGATGGTGGAGATCATTTTACATATTGCAACTAAAGGTAATTCTGTTATAATACTGAAACAGACCAGATACAGTATTGTCATGAACCTCCAGCTCATACTCAAAAAAGGCATCTCATACTAAGAAACTCTACTGACTGATTCCTTCAACAAACCTGTAACCGTAATCCTACTCTGAATTTTTTTACCACAAATTTAAAGCATATGTACAACCAAAAAAAAAAATGCAAACCAATTTAACTACTGTATGTACTATTTGTTAAATTTCCCCAAAAGGAAACTGCGTAATAAAATTCATATTTGGCAAAGGATTGTAAACGTTTGTACAAACAGTGCAGATTTGCTTTTTCTGGCTCTCAATACCTTAAATAAGAAGTGAGTAGATACATACAAAATGGACAAACTACTTTACAGGGTATTACAGTCTATGCAATACATGGGGGAGGTAATTTCTGGTACACGCATGCAATCATTTTATTACTAAAACATGGTAGTTGTAGAAATATACCCCATGTGTAAAATTAAAAAGAGTTTTAACATGAGAACTATCATAAAAAGGGGGAAGAGTAGCAGGAATGTGATGGTGCTTGATTTCAGAAAAAAAAACAAGAATAGGGAGATCTCTATATTCCACATTAATAGTTGAAGCTTTTTATGTTGTAAAGGCAAAAAGAAAGATACACTTTTTTTTTTTTTTTTTTTTTAAAGGCTGTGAATAAAATAGTATTAATGGTACACAAGAATAATTCATAACTTTCAGGTAATTATTTTTCAATATGAGAAACACGTTGATGTTTTCATTTATATGCTTTTTCATTTTATTTCAGTATTTTTCTGCAATATCCCTCCAAAAAATGATCTAGTAATCAACCTTCTAAGTATAAAAGTTCAAAGACAGTCTATCTTGGCTGTGAGCCATATGGCTGTGTAACATCTTAAGTGTGACATTTAAAGTGTCTGTAGAGTTAATTTTGAAGTTGAAATTGGAGGTGAAGATTAGAGGAAGATCTGGACTCTGTACAACAACAACAACTTTGCAACTGTCAGAACTTGACTTTCTAAATGCTGAGTGAAACAGGGAATTTATCCCTGTTCAGAATATGCCAGTAATCCAGCAGTGTGTTGGTTAATTGGATCCAGCAGTTAACCAACTTCACCTGGCTGATTAGAGGTTTGTTAGAAAAAGCCTGATCCCAGAAACAGGAAGTAGATTTTCCTCAGTACACATGGGTGCTGACACGAGGAAAGAGGTCTTGAGCAGAAAGGCTCTGCTGAGATCAAGACACCCAAAGACCTATATTCCTGGACACAGGGAACCTACCAGAGACTGACATGAAGGGCCACCTGCTTTAAGGTATCTCTTGAGACTTTGGGGAATAGGGTGGTAATGGGATTATCCCTCCAGCCCTGGAGAAAGGGACTGGGGAAGTAAGTTAGCCCTTAAACAGGGATAGGCGTTTGTTGTTTTGATATGTTTTGCTGTGATAAAAGGGATAGGCGCAATAAAGCCTTATTTCAATTTCACCTTAAAACAGTCTCCATTGCATACCTCTGCACATGTCCTCTTACATATGGTGTTAGAACTGGGATGGGAGGTGGCTCTTGAAGTTAAAAGGGGCCCCGGAGACTGCCTGTGAAATTGTTTGTGCTTTTGCCTGCATAGTTCCTGCAAACAGCCTGAGCAACAAAGCAAAGAATCACATGCAGCAGAGACCAGAATTAAAGGGATACACATCCAGGCAGGAAATCTACACTGCACTGAAGAAAACCACAGATGGACTCTTTTCCCCAATCCCAAGATGAGAGAGAGAGACTGCTGAAGCAGGTAAACCTTACTTGCCTATCACAATAATGTGTAATATGGTTGTTCAAAAAAGGGGCTTTGCCTTCCAGCCGTAGTCAGGGTTCAAGAAGTGTTAGCGCTCCAGAGGAGCTAGGCTTTGTTTATTGTTTTCTTTAAAAAAAAAATTGCGCTGAAGCAGTGAATACAATCAGTGACCCACGAGCGGTACTGATTCTGGAAGTAAAGGCTGCCACATCGCATAGGACTACCAGCTGTGAATGGAGTATATGCAGAAAAGTGTGAATATTGATGCAAGACTGTGCTGAAGCAGGGAAACTTTTCCAGACGGTGACTCAAGGTACTGATTCTGGGAATTTAAAATGGCCGCCCAGCTGAAGTCAAATACAGACTCTGCAAAAAGGGGGAAGAAAATGTGTTCCTGGTGTAAAGAACCCCACCACACAGAGCAGTGTCCCTTCAGGCCTTATTCAGACGATGAGAGTGAATGCATGCACAGCACTGCTAATATTGTAAAACTTACCCAAGGGAAGAAAAAGTCTACAGAGATGCCTGTGAGAGCTGCGACCTCTACAAGCAAAATAGGCCCACCTGTAGGAATACCACAATTTGGGGTTCTAGCAAATACAGTGATAACAGTTGCAATAGCGCCTCCTGAGATCAGGAAGAAAAATACACCTGATAGGCCCAAAATGGAGGACAATATGCGGCGTTCCTGTAATGAACCCTACCCCACGGAAGAGTGGCCCTTCCAGTCCGATAAGGAGGAAGACATCTCTTACGGGGAACCCGGACCGAATCACACCCACAAAACACCCCAAGAATGGTGGGGGTGTCTGAACTCGGTACGAACTGAAAAGACCGCTCTCTATGATGATGAATGTGATCGGCAGGAGGAAGAGCGGGAACAGCAGATCGCTGAATATTTACGCCACCTAGCGCAACTGCAAGGAAAAAATGGCGGATACAGTGAAGCTGCTGAAGTTTCAAATAAAGACGGAGACCCTAGTATCCCCGATGGGACAGAGTCGTCAAAAACAAAAAGGCAGAAAAAGAAAAAAAGGGTCTTCACTTACCGTGGAAGGAACAGACACATCTGCAGATCCCACGGAGGAAAGAGGGGTCCGAAATGCCCTGCAGCCTAGAGAAAATTAAGAATTCGTCCCGCGGATGACCGAATATCCAGAGGGCCCAAGGCAGAAGTCGTGTACCCCAAAGAAGTGTCTGTCTGGTGCTAATAGTGAGAAACCCTCAACCAACCATACTAGGGAAGCGGAGCTGGAACCAATGAGTGACTATCCCTTGACCAGCCCTGAAGATGCCCTGAAAATTGCCAGGCGTGACTGTAATCTGCTCCGGGAACAATTGAAACTGAAGAAAGATGATTACGCAGAGCTACTGAAAAATAACCTGAAGTTACAGAAGAATGTGCTCACGATGTACTCTTTGGCCAGGACAGAATTGGACGATCTCAAGTCTGAGCTAGATACTGCAAACGCTACTATTACCGCCATGGTTGAAATGCAGAGTCAATCCGATAGAATGATTGCTAATCTGAAGCAGAAGTATGAGGAGGCACTGAAGAAGATTGCAGTCTTTCAGCAGGAGGTTCGCAAGTGCCATAAAGAGGTGGAAGTCTCTCAAAATGAGGTTCACACTCTCCGCATAGAACTGAATGCCACACACCAGGAGGTCAACAGTTGCCGCACAGAACTGGAAGTCTCTAAAAAGGAACTTCACAGTCTCACCAAGGAACTGGACATCACTCAAAAAACTAACCTCAGTCTTAATATGGATCTCAAAGTCTCTCAGAAGGAGCTTCAGACCCTCAACCTAGAGATGGAAGTCTCACGCCAGGAGACTGTCATTCTCAAAGAAGATGCGCGTAAATGGAAAGAGGACTACATGGAGGCCCTGAAAATTACAGAGACTGCAAAAAGAGAAAACTTAAGACTGAAAGAAGAGAATTCTCATTTGACAGACCACGTCAAGGAAAAGAATGAAAAGCTGCACGAGCTTAAATAAATAAATAAACTTTTGGAAGAGGAAAAGTTTGAAGCAGAGCACCGACTGCAGAACCAACTGCACGGTCTGCATATGCACCTCCAGAATGCCGAGGAGAAGCAGCAAACTCTGCAGGAAGACAATCTGCAGGCTGCTAAAGAAGTACAAGTGCTGCAGGAACGTCTGATTACCCAGTATGTCCCCGAAAAGCAGCATGAGAAACTGAAGGCTACCCTGAGCATCACCAAAGCATCGCTAGAGGCAAAGCTTAGAGCCCAGATCACTCGACACCAGAGGGAGCACAAGAAGGTCCAGAAACTGAGACAAGTAACTGTGGCCCGAGCAAAGAAATTCACAGTGCTTCACAATACAATGAAAATGTGGGAGCAAGCTCAGAGAAAGTACGGTGAGGAGATAAATTCCCTGAGAAGAGATTTGCAAGATGCCCTCAAAAACCAGGGATCTCTTGCTGATGAGATGACAGTACTACAAGGACAAGTATTGACCCTGACCAAGGATCATTATCCCACAGCCACAAAAACCCATAGAAAAAAGGGTACAGCGAGAGCTGGGAACACTGCTCATCTGAAAAACAAGGTTGCAAAGTCTAAACCACCTAAGCAAGCACTAGCAAAACCTTCAACTGGCTAACAGGCAACACTTAAAAGGTATACGTGCTGAATCAAACCCAGAAAAATCCTTAGCTGGGGAAGCAGAGAAGATGGGACGTTCTCTGGAAGTGGAGGTGGAATTGCAACTCCATCCCAAAGAAGCTGAACTGGCAACTCCGTTGAGTGGAGAAAGTGCAGAAAGACAGCTTCAAGAGCAGAAAACTCAAAGGGCTATTCTTAACCGCTCTGCAACTGTCGCCATACAGTCTAGCTACAAAAAGATGAGCGCCCGATACAAGGGAAATCTCATGACCATGCACTCAGAAAAAAGACTATACTTGGAAAAAGTCCTCCTCGAGCGACTGAGGAGTGCTGAGCTCAAGCACCTTCGGGAGGAGACACAAATAAACTGGAGAAAGGGCTCCAATCCCAGCAGGACTTACGGTTCTCTTCCTCCATCCACTCTCATTTAAGTCACAGAATGATCTCAAATGAAAGTGGAAGGATGGGTTTTGGCCGTGGCAAGCCCGAGCTTCCCACAAACAGGGGAGGTATGTATCAGGGAATTTATCCCTGTTAAGAATATGCCACTAATCCAGCAGTGTGTTGGTTAATTGGATCCAGCAGTTAACCAACTTCACCTTGCTGATTAGAGGTTTGTTAGAAAAAGCCTGTTCCCAGAAACAGGAAGTAGATTTTCCTCAGTACACATGGGTGCTGACAAGAGGAAAGAGGTCTTGAGCAGAAAGGCTCTGCTGAGATCAAGACACCCAAAGACCTATATTCCTGGACACAGGGGACCCAGGAACCTACCAGAGACTGACATGAAGGGCCACCTGCTTTAAGGTATCGCTTGAGACTTTGGGGAATAGGGTGGTAATGGGATTATCCCTCCAGCCCTGGAGAAAGGGACTGGGGAAGTAAGTTAGCCCTTAAACAGGGATAGGCGTTTGTTGTTTTGATATGTGTTGCTGTGTTAAAAGGGACAGGCGCAATAAAGCCTTATTTTAATTTCACCTTAAAACAGTCTCCATTGGATACCTCTGCACATGTCCTCTTACACTGAGATTATTTGAAATCTTCCTATCCTCTGTAGCTAGGTCCCCTGTTGGTAGCGGGGCCGTGCGCGAGCAGCGCGCGTGTCTCTCTCTCTCCTGCGGCCGGTTGCCAGGGACGCGAGCAGGCCGGTTGCCGGGGACGCGATCGGACCGTTGCTAGGGCCGCGGTCGCGTCGCGAGGGTCCCGGCGGCTTGTGGAGCAGGGCGCCGCCATTGCTAGGTGCGTTGCGCATGCGCAAGGGCACAGAAGCGCCGGGAGGAATACAGGAAGGTCGCGCATGCGCAGTGCAGGGCAGTCCACCCCCAGGGTGCAAAGGGGCAGAGCCACATGACCCCAGGGAGCCAATAGGGCTGCAGCAGCTCCCTGCTTGCAGGGAATTGATACTTTTCGCGTGCTGAGCCACGCTAGTCAGTGCAGGACCAGGAGAGCTAGGGGAAGGAGGTGAGTGCAGGGGTCAGTGACCCACTGCAATAGGCCAGAACACCCCTAGGCCCCAGATAGGTCCTGAACTCCCCCAGCTTGTGGTGCTTAGGGACTGGCCCTAAGTTAGTGACTATCCCATTAGTGTTAGTGATAGGGACACAGCGGACGCTGCGCTCCCTGAATGGAGGCTTGGGCTCAGGCCTACACCCCAGAGACTATCTCCAGGGTGGGATCGCCCCTGGCGGACCCCGTGCGAGGAGACCCAGGATCAGAAAGAATCATCAAGCGACTGATCCTTTGCGAAGTTGTTTGTGGCCCGAATGCAGGAGCGCTCGGCAGGTACCTTCATAAGTGCACCAACCTATATCATTCTCACATTACCTATTCACATAGTGGCAGCGCTGACCACGGGACAAAAGGGGGTAGGCTGTGGACACGGTGTGGGGATACACGGTGATGGGCGGGTATACTCCTAGTGGAGTAAGAGACACTGAGAGGACTGATATTACATGGTGGAGATAACCCCTAGAGGGGAGTGTTAGTAGTGTTATGTTATAAGAGTGTGTTATTGCCTGCATATATATTCTGCGTTACAGTAAACTGGTAATATATATTCCTGAGTACGTGGTTATTGTATATGTGGGTCCTGTGTAGACAAACTTCTATATCCCTAGACAGGTGGAGGTGCTGAAACCGAGAACGATCCGGAGGATTCACCCCAAGCTCTCACTGGCGGAGGCTCAGACCTCCTGTGAGCCTGACAGGTATAACGCACCACACCTGGTAATATATAGGTCCCCCCTTACATTCATATATATATATATGCGATTGGGTGGGGTGGAACACCCGTTACACCTCCAATATCTGGTTTAGTCTCTCCTGCATCACACTATGCCTCTCTATTGCTTTTCCCGTTTACTGTTTCCTCACTCCTTTGTGAACGTCTCTGATCTCTCCAACTTCCCCACTGCACCATTATTTATACACCTCTCTCCCAACAACTTCTTTACCCCTCAATAAAAAAAACATCCGCACAAATCCTCTATTCATACCCTCTATCTACTCCTTCCTGCTGCTGGGGATCTCCCCTAAGCCTGAACCCAGACATACACACCCGATCTCACCGACGCCTTCCTGCCATCTCTTCCCCTGTAAATGGTGTTAACCTTCAGATTTAATACTGACTAACATTAAAACTCGCCCCACAAATCAAGCATCCCAATAGCCTGCACTCATGGCTATTGTACCACACCCACGGTCACCCCTACCACCCATTGTGGCCAAGCACTGCCATCTACAGCATTTATTCCCTTACCTGCTGTCTCTGTAAGTCTCCCATCATACCACTTAGATTGTAAGCTCATCGGGGCAGGGATTTACTTTCCTATTGTCTGATTTTGCTGCGCTTATTGTATTATTATAATTCCCCGTACTGTATTCTTTGCGAAGCGCTGAGTACACTTTTGGCGCTATATAAATAAAGACATACAATAAAGAAAAAAAAGATGTCTTACAAATGAAGAGTCGGACCATTCGTTTTCTTCTTCTGGAGCAGGTATGTATTCTGTAAAAGAAAATATTTTTTTTTTTTATATATATGTAGCGGTCATGTAAAATGGCTACAGTCATCTCTCCTGCTGACAGTAAGGCCTGGTAAGTTGTGGGCATGCCAGCAGTAATTATGGAGGTTTGCCCTCACCCTGGTGGGGTGCCCTGTGTATGGATGGGAGTGGTCACATGCTCTGACTCCCTGGTTAGTGATGTCAGAGGTGTGTCAGCCCCAGAGGTTACATAAGGCACAGCACTGTTTCTAAAAGTAGTTCTAGTACAAGTTCAGCTAAGAGGAGGAGGAGTTCAAGTTCTAGTCCTAGTCTGAGTTAGGTTATGTTATAGTAACTGTAAGGAGACTGTGTCCAGGGACCTGGCGCAGTGGAAGGAGATCCCTGCGGGGATAGGGGATCCCTATTAAAGGAGAATCACACCTTTAGAAGGGAAGCACTGACTCAAGATGAGTGGCTAGATATTCTACTGCGTGGGGCAGCTAGCCCACATCAATCAATAAAGATGCTCTTATTCGAACACCCTCTCGTGTACATGTGTGGAGTGAATGTACAGAGGGGAGCACCACAGAGGAGTTCCTCGTCAGGACCATCCCCAAGTGACCGAAGGGACCCTGATGAGGTGGAGGCGCTGCACTGGAACTAGGTGAGATTCAAGACACTACCTCAGCTGCCTGTCTGGACGGGTCCTCCCCATACACCATCATGCGGGAGGCTCAGGAGTCCTGTTGCCAACAGGTGCACCACCAGATACTTACACACTGTAATGGGGACCGGTTAGACCACAGGGGCCAATGTGAGATTGGGTGGGTCAGGCCGGGCCACAAAACCCGTTACATATATAAAACAAAATACTGAAATTAAAATACAATAGGGGAAGTGCACAGTACAATAAATTGCATAAAATATAACTGAATGTGTAGAAATATGTTTAAAACATACATTAGAAATTAGCCTTGGATTCCTTTTCTGGGGCTGAATTAGTAGCTAGGTTTGAAAGCCAGTGTCAGTTCTCCTTTTGACCTTGGGCAAGTCACACACATACAGTAGGAACAAGAAAACAGAACTACCGGTTTCTAATTTACTGACTCCCAGACAGTCATTTCTCCTCCATCTAAACTGCAGAACATTGTGACCATTTTCCCAATAAAGCCAATTTGTATATGATATATTTCAGTATGCTAGTTGAATATATAGCTTGATACAATAACATTGATTTTGGAGCCTTGGAAATGGCACTGGCAGTAATGGCATTTTGTTTTCTTCTCACTCAAAGCTGGGCTTTTAGTTAGGTATCCAGGAGTCCCCCATAAAACATTGTAATTTAAATTTAATTTCCATTTTTTACAAAAAAGCCACGAGAGATGAAAACGTAATCATCTGTCTAATGGGGTCTAGTGTAAGAATGACAGATACAGTTACCTTTAAAAAAAAAAAAACACCTCTATTTAACCAATAGCCCTTGTATGGCCCGCTAAGTTTGAGTGACAACCAGTTCCAACAGTATTTTGTTTTCATAACCTTGCAAGATCCACTAATGTATTCACTAATCTGTTGCCTCCATTTTTTTAGCACAGTGAACTGCAGAGTTCTGCAGAACTGCGGTTAATTGATCTGATTGGAATATCAAACTTTGTTTTTATAATGGATATTACAATTTCCTAGATAACTGAAAGTTGTGTATTTCACGAATGATATTACAACTTTTAAAGGTAACCATGATAACATTCTTCTTGAATATTTAAATCTGTACATACTGTACAGGAACCAGCGGTAATTCTGTTATAATACTGCAACAGAACGTATTTTTTCATAAACTTACAGCTCATAATCAAGACATCTCATACAGTACCAAGAAACTTTGCTGACTGATTCCTTCAACTAACCTGTAACCATTAGCCTACTCTTACATTTAACCACAAATGTAAAGCAGATGTACAACCAAAAAAAAAAAAAAAATTACAAACCAGTTAAACTTTTAACAATTTGTTAAATTCCCCAAAACTAAACTTTGTGCAATAAAACATGAATGTTTTGCAAAGGTTTACAAGTTTATACAAACACTACAGATTTTAATCTTAAAACCTGTATGTGTACTGCTTGTGTGTATATAATTACCTGCTTCCTGATTAACTTTCTGTGTTGCTGCCCTAAAAAGACATACAAAAAAGAAAATGTGTTGAAAGTTAGTATAGCTACTGTATCTGAAGAAGAGCTTTGAACATTGAAAATAACATACTGTATTGTAAGAGAGTGGAAAATTATATTGTTTTTTTTTTTTTTTTTTACACTTCAAGAGACCTTGTGGTTAAAAATAGTATGTCGGAAAGCATCCTACCACTGTGTATTGTATGCATTGGATTGTAATTTAAAAACAGAATTTTGCAAAGTGTAGGAGGTGGAAATATTACTATGACCACATAAAGGATAAAAAGGGAATAAATATTGGTACATGAGCATATAGACTTTGATCTAATGAAGAAAAAAAATGATAAAATAGAACTGAAAAACAAAACACAGTGCATTTAATTGCATTTGATGGCATATGACTAAGTTGGACTTAGCAATTGCCCAGCCTTTAAATCTTCAAATCTCTTTGGCCCAATGGAGGCCCTGCTATAAAAGACTGATCATGCTAGCCACGAACCAGTTCTCAGTGGAGCTACGAACTTGAGAACTCCCCCTACTCCCCCCCAATTTATTTCTTTTAGGTCATGTCTTTAGTCGTTTTAATGCTTTATTTCAATGTTTATGTGCTGTATTCTTCTCTAAAATGCATAAGCATCTTGCATAGCATGCATTGGAATATTTGTAATATTTGTCATGAGTGTTTGGGAATGTATGTTTATGAATAGGCATGTCAAATATCACTCATTACTAGCATCACAGCCTTCACATACTTATTCACTCATCTTGAACTGAAACTCCCAACGCTTAACTGGTGTGACTATCTAAATGTGTGTGAATGTGTGGTAATATGATATACGTTTGGTGGTTATATAAGTTTATTTGCTTCCCTCTTCTCATCACTTTCCCCCAATGTTGTATACTAAGGGACCTATTCTATAAGGCTTCATAAAAAAAAAATCACTGGGCTGTTTACGACGCCAGTTTTTTGAGCGTTGCTATCACAGTATTCAGAAAGCCTCGATTACCTGTGATAGCAAAATTCCCAAAACGGACGAGTAGCCAGCAAAGTGATGATCGCCTCTCTCAAAAGGGCTCACACGGCGATTTGTTCCAGCTGCAGAGAGAGCTGCTCAGAGAGAGACGCCTCTCCCTGCACATATCTTGCCAGCGATCTCAGTGTTTTAATAAAAAATGGAATACTAGTGTACGTGAGCAGGGGTGCTCCGGAGCAGAACTGCGTTGATTTACCCATTATGGGGTTTCGGTATCTCCTATGCATTTTATTCTCACGTCACATGACGCGCGACATTTAAATGCATAGGAGATACCGGCACCTCATAACGGGGCATCAATGTGGTTCTGCTCCGGAGACCCCCTGCTCATGTACACTAGTATTACATTTTTTATTTTATTAAAACAGTTTCATTACGTTAGCGGTTACCCATGCCCGGTTTGTTGTGAGTAGCGGGGGTGGGTGAGGGTGGTATTTGGCCCTTTGTGGGTGTTTAGGCCTTGCGGGGGGGGGGGGGGGTGCGGGTGGATTTAACCCCTTACCGCAACGGTAATGAAGGGGTTAACCCTTCCCACTACCACCCATTAGGCCTAAAACATCCATCCTTGGGGCTACTACCCCTTCTCCCAATCCCTCTACCCACAATTAAAAAAAATACACAATGACCCTACTACCCACCTCCTCAACCCCCAACAACCACCCCCCCCCAACACATACAGTACAGTAATGGGCGAAATTACTATTATCCAGATATGTGTATTATCCATAATAGTGCATTTGCCCATTGTAAAGCAAACATTAGCCAGCCATCATAAATAAAGTAAATACAACTTTCTACTTACCCCTGCCATTATGAAGGGAGTCCTCATCAGCATACTCCAGGTCCATGTCCTCCGTTGCCAGAGAGAGTACATGAAAAAATACAATCTAATGGCCCGTAACCCCTTAATCACCTTAGCGGTTTATAACCGCTACAGTAATTAATGGGTTAACCCTCATCCCCTGCTACTCATCCGGGAGGCCTAACCACCCACCCCGGGCCCACTATACCCACCCTCTACCAATTGAATAGCATAGTGGTACATCATACCCATATAATATAATTATATTAAACTAATCGAGGCTACTAGAATTACACGAGTTTCAGAACCTGCCGATAAGTGGATTATCGCCGCTCACCCCGCGATCTGGTTTGGACGGTTGAAAAAAATGGGCGATATATGCCTTTATCGCCCACTTACCGAAGCTTACAGAATAGCAGTAGGCATTTCGGGCGAAAAGGCCTTGATAAGTGGGTTATCGAGGCTTATAGAATAGTCCCCTAAGTCTGCTTCTCTAATTCAGCCCTTATTTCCACTGCTCAAAATTGCTGCCCATAAGATTTACAGAAAGGCACCGTACTGTGTGCAGAGAGATTGGGCCCAATAAATACATGTGTGAATATGATGAAAAGAAAACAAACTGAGTATATAGAAGTTTAATATTTTGATACCACAAATATTCTAAAAGTCACTTTAAAAGTGATTACAATACATAAATGAAATGCATACCTTTTTGGAAAAAATCCTCTCTTTTCCTCCTTTTTGTTAATTTCCTGTTGAATTTTAATCAAGATCCTATATAAATAAACAAATGAAAATGTTTTAAGTAACAGTTTATTTATGCATGGACTTTTCATGAGTACTGTATTATAATGCTCTATGTCTGTATTGTGTCATTATGTTCAACAGCATACCATCTGGTAGATGAAGACTTGTGAACTCTTTTGTACTACCACATATCTAATAAATGGTCATGTTGGTCCATTTAAAAGTTCCATTACAATTACAGGCCCATTACAATCTGCAACAAATCTACACATTCCTGACCAACGTGGCTACTAGAAATGTGCACCACGCATTTCCTTGCATTTTTTTTTCTTCATATTTGGTGGCTACTTGTGCAGTTTGGTGTTGGTCACATTCACCCAACCCCTGGAAGGTCTAGAGCTTAAGTACAGACAGCTACAGTTTGTTACTAGGAAGAAGGAGCACCAATGTGGCTGGTGCTTTTGACAATATGTATGCAGTACATTACAGAAGCGTTAAAGCAGGAGTGGCCAACTTCAGTCCTCAAGGGCCACCCACAGTTTTCAGGATATCCCTGAGTAAACACAAGTGGCTCAGTCATGACCTATGCTGAAGCAGGTATATCCTGAAAACCGTACCTGTTGCCCCTGAGGACTGGAGTTGGCCACCCCTGGGTTAAAGGCTTGTTTTGGGGTATCTTCCTCTTCCTCACACTGTGGGGTGGGCAATTGTGCATTAGGTAGAACTAGTAAGGTCTCAACTGGGCCTTGTTGGTAACAGGTGCCCCAGGACACTCAGAGGGGTTGAGGGCCTGTTTAGTATCCTCCTCACTGTCACTGTGTAAAGTAAGTCAGCCTCATGCCAATTGTGCCTCAGAAACAGTATAGTCATCTCAGCACCTGTGCTCCATGCATTGCACTTCCTTACCTTTTATCTTTATGTTATAGATATGGTCACAGACAGTCACACAGCGGATAACTCACGGCTCCCCTGCTTAGCGTGTCAATTACAAACACTAGCTGTCTGCAAACCGTTTCCCTTAGGCAGCCTAGTAGACTCCAATTTGATCCATAGATATTACACCACTCACTAGTCATTACCAACTTCAACTGAATAGGCTAATTTTGTACAGCTTTAACGAGGGTTATTTTAATCTGCCGCGTTATGGTGGGATATGTGGTAATATACTGCATTATCACTGCAATTGAATATGGCCACTCAGTGATATTCTGCATTATAACGCGATGTTCTGCGTTCACAATAATTAAGCTGGCTACATCCGTATGTCTGTGTGTTTGGGCCTTGTTTAGGATATTCGGAATACAGAACTTCAAGCAAATCTGCTGAAGAAGGAACCTTTCTCAACAGATTTTACCGTGCATAAGGAGTTTGTAAAGCTTAACAAATGGTTATTAATGTTGACCACAAGACTTCAGCGAGCCTTGGAAGTCCAAAATGTATCAGATTTGCAACTGTTGTACATATCCCTATTGTCTATACCAGGGGTGCGCAAACTTTCCCTGCTGCGCCCCCCTGTCTGCTCTCCCCCCTTGCTTGCGCTTCCCCTCCTTACCTTGTCTTTGGTGCCAAATTACGCTGCGGGGTCACGTTGCCATGGCAACCCGATGTAACGTGACCCTGTGGCGTCATTTGACAACGTGTTGCCATGGCGACGAGTCGCCAAAGACGAGGTTAAGGACATTGCAGAGGCCTCACGCGATCCCCCGGTATTTAATTTAAATGTCTTGGGGAAGAGTGCGGATCCTATGCAACCGCCTCGCCCCCCATTTTGCGCATCCCTTGTCTATACAGTATTTCAATTATTTTCATTAAGTAACTTTTACCATTTTAATGCATTAATTAATTTTTATACAATATCATGCATGTACAGTAATTGAAACAGTCTGGATAAACTCCTCACAGTAGAAATGAAATAAAACTATTTATTTTGTTTGTATTCCAATTTTTGGGGCCACATTTGAAAGTCATTAGCAATACCTGATGATTTTGTAGGTGCAAACACTTCCTACTTAACTAAAGCTAATTAACAATAGTTTGGTAAAAGAGCAAAGTCCTTGGCGCACTATCAATCAAGTGCGATAACACCTGATAAACAGTCTGTTGTTAGAGCAACTGTTACGAATTGTCCACAATTGACTTCCTGGTTTTTCTCTTCTTTAGATTTTTCTTGATCTGTAATCAAGAAAGACCGAACCATTGCGCAGTATCTCGTGTAAATTAAGCCTCATTCACACACAGCTGCTAGATACTTACATCTAGATGGGTAAAAGCGTAGGCCTGAAAAGGTATCTTTAAACCGGCTGTTGGTATCTATCACCGGGTTCCCCACTGGTGTTGCTCCCCCGCTCCACGGTCCGATCCGCCCAGTGTACACAAAAGAATAAAAGCCCAATAGTGTGGTACAGTACAGTTTAATAAACAAATAAAAAGACAACTATAATGCACTCACATGCTATATGGTCTGTCGGCAACGATTTACATGTGCCGTCCGCAAAGCATGAGGGGCTGGACCGTGGTGTGTGTGGAGTGCGATCCTGGTGTATCTCCTCCCTCGCGGGCCGCAAGTCAGAGCGCCAGTTCCACCTCAGATGTCGTCACTTCCAACAGCAAACCTCCTCAGCTGGTATTGGCACGTAGCAATGCGTGCAGCTATGCTCCACCCTACCGCGAGTTCGTGACCTCTGACGTCACTTGCCTCAGGGGTAATGGAGCTTGGATGTTTGCTTGTTGCTATTTATGCACAGCTAATGGCCCTAGACTCGCCCTAAGGATAATTATCTCCCAGAGGGGTGCTTTGGGCTAATTGATGTCATAAGGTGCTGTTTCACAGCACAACTAAATGGCCCTACACTCACCTTTATATATTTTTATTTCTAAGGGGTATGGGCTGATTGACTGGAGTAGTGATGTTATCATTACAACTCTCTGTCATACATGTAACTGTATCAAAACTTGCTAAAATAAGACTGTAACACATAATAAAATACAATTTCACACACAGTACTTCATATGGTATCAAAAACACAACAGTAATACAATTAATATTCTGATGCATAAAATAAATATTGTATAGACATTTATGTTTGAGACCATTAATCGTGATGTTTGATTGTATACTTAAAAGGGCTTTGTATAAAATGGAACTCTAGTATCCATATAGTGTCTATGGTACAGATGGAACAAGAGGACTCATAGGAATTTATTGATGCTGGCTACAGATTTTATATATATATTTGATTTTGATCGACTGTCGATCAAAATCAAATATATATTACAAAATCTGTCAGCCAGCATCATAAATTCCTATGAGTCCTCTGTTCAATCTGTACCATAGACACTATATGGATACTAGAATGTTCCATTTTTTATACAAAGCCCCTTTTAAGTAATACATCAAACATCACTGTATAATGGTTCTCAAACATAATGTCTATATATTTATTTTTATGCATCAGAATTTCTAATTGTATTATCTGTTGTTTTTTTTGATACCCTATGAAGTACTGTTGTGAATTGTATTTTATTTATGTTGTATTACAGTCTTATTTTAGCAAGTTTGTGTACTTACCATGTATGACAGGAGTTTGTAATGATACATCACTACTCCAGTCAATCAGTCCCCAATACCCCCTTAGAAATAAAATTATATAGGTGAGTGTAGGGCCATTTAGTTTGTGCTGAAACCAGCACCTTATGACATCAATTAGCCCAAAGCACCCCTCTGGGAATAATTATCCCATTAGGGCGAGTCTAGGGCCAATTAGCTGTGCATAATAGCAACAAGCAACATCCAAGCTCCATTACCCTGAGGAAGTGACGTCAGAGGTCAGAAACGCGCGTAGGTGGAGCATAGCTGCACGCATTGCTACGTGCCAATACCAGCTGAGGAGGTTGCTGTGTGGAAGTGACGACATCTGAGGGGACCTGGCGCTCGGACTTGCGGCCGCGAGGAGGAGATACCACGCAGGATCCAGCCTCCACACACCCACGTCCCACCTCATGCTTGCGACGGCACATTGTAAATCGTGCAGACAGACCTATAGCATGTGGAGTCCATTATATTTTGTCTCTTTTATTTGTTTTATTAAACTGTACTGTACCACACTATTGGGCCTTTTATCTTTGTGGTATCACTGGGCGGATCGGCACCTGTGGACGGGAGCAGCAACCAGTGGGGAACCCGGTGATAGATACCAACAGCCGGTTTAAAGATACCTTTCAAGGCCTACGTTTACCCATCTAGATGTAAGTATCTAGCAGCTGTGGAATGAGGCTCAATTTACACGAGATACTGCGCAATGGTTTCCTGTCTTCTTTGATTACAGATCAAGAAACATCTAAAGAAAACCAGGAATCATTTGTGGACAATTTCGTAACAGTTCTCTAACAACAGGACGTTTATCAGGTGTATGACACTTGATGTGCGCCAAGGACTTTGCTCTTTACCAAACATTCTGTTTATAGCTAATGGATTAGCTTGTTTATAGTCCTAGGCAGCCATCTCCATACTCTTCACTTAATCTGATGGGTGTGGTCTATATCAATTGTTATTTATATTGTATAGTCTTTTATTCATAATACGTTTATCACATTATTGCCACATATATTGTTTGTTTCACTTGTTGATATACCATTCACTATACACCTAATTCACAATAGGTTGAGCGCTCGGTTGTAGTTTAGTTTTCTTCTTTCTTCCTATTAACAATAGTTGTGCTGTAAATCTTGTTGAACTTGTTTTGGAGACCCAGACAGAGCCGCGGGTGAGTAAGGAGCACGCCGTGACGGCGTGACTCTGCTTCCTTACAGTACCCCCCCCTTCAGGGCGCACTCACTCCGGGCGTCCATGACAAGCTTGGAGGGATTCCTATGATGGAAAGCCTGAAGAAGGCGAGGGGGCGTGAAGATCCCGATGGGAATCCATGAACGTATCCATCAGTCCGAACCCTTCCAGGAACCAGGTATTGTATCCTCCTCTGAGATCCTGGGAATCCAAGATAACTGGACTCGTACTCCTGTTGACCGTGAATCGTAGAGGAAGTGGAGGAGAGATATTCCTTGGAAAAGCGAGGGACTCTACAATGGTTAAAGTAGGATACATGTAAGACCAGAAGGTATTTTTTCATCGAAGGTGGAAGGCGTAGGATGTAGCCACAGGATTACCCTCCTAACTACGGTGAAGGGACCGAGGAACTTGGGAGCAAGCTTCATGGTAGGAACCTTTAGTCGGATATTACTGGAAAAAGCCACACCTTGTCTCCTGGAACAAACTCCGGTACTTGACTCGAAGGCGATCTCCTGGAACGTCTGTCTCCCTAGTACCTTTAAGTTCTCCAGAATCCTTTGTCATAAGTCTTTCAGCGGCCGGGAGTCGTGTCACCGCTGGTACTCCTGGAGGATAGGAGAAAAGGTTAACGGAAGGTGAAAGCCAAGTTAGTTATAAAAAATGGAGAGATTCTTGAGTGGAATCCATTGCGAAGAGAGTTTCAAGAACGCGGCCCCCCCAAGGAAGAATCACCCAATCCTGCTGCGTACTCGGTTAAAAACATGACGATAGCGTTCTCAGGTTTGGTTGGCACACTCTTCCGTCTGCCCCATTGGTTCTGATGGGGTGGTACCCTGAAAGAATGTTAAGTGAAATCCCCCAATTCTTTCGGAGTAAAACCAACGCCACAAAATCTTTATACAATTGAGGATCACGGTCCGAAACATATATAGCTTGCACAACCGTGAAAGACGAAAAATGCTCCTGGAAGAAGACATCCGCAAGCGGAGGAATTCGGGAAGACCCTTAAAGGCCACAAGAGCGTTGTTTGGAACAAACGATCATGACAACAAGAATCGATCCTTTCACTGGAATCTGAGAGCTACACAATGAGTCATATAAATATGGTCGGAGGCCTCTACTGGAATGGGTAAGGAGAAGAAGGCCGCTAGGTTCTGACCCGGGCGGTACCTTGTTGCGGCACAAGTACCACACGCTTTGACAAACTCCTCTACATCCTTACTCTCTCTGGCCACCAGAAGGGGACATTTTGAACGAGAGTCTTGGTCTTCCGGGTAGCTCCCGGATGTCCTGCCAATCTTGAGAAGTTATACACCATTCTAAAACCTTTTTGCGTGTGTTGGATGCGTGTGTGTAGAGTCTTCCCTCTGACTTTGAGCCCTATATGAATACTGAGATTGTCCGATTGATCTTGCCCATAATATCAAGGAAATTGCGGACAGGATACATCTGAAAGGATGAGAGTCTCAGCTTTTTCAGATTTGTCCTCTGCAAGGAACTGTCGAGAGAGGGCGTTCACGCTTTAAGGGTTCTTGGAGCCAGGATAGGAGTGAAGGAATGAACGTGAAAAAAGAAATGCCCAGCGCTTGCCGAGAGTTCAAACACGTGCCCTTCTAGGAGAGAAGGTTCTTAGGTTCTGTAACGAATGGTTATTGGGTTTTGTCTCTTGTACTTCTAAGAAATGCTCCCATCCTCTAATGCTATTGAACTCTAAAAGTTCCCGGTTCCCGACATCGCTAGTTGGTTCTTCGGAGAAACTTTCTTCGAACAAAAGTGCGCATGGGTGCAAGTCCTGCTAAAGGAGATGTCCTGATGGATTAAACATCCCCGGCCCCGAGTCAGACAGAAGCATTACTTTACTCCAAGGTAACTGGGGAGAGTTTAGGATCCGGGGTGGGAGGATGGGCGAGAGACAAAAGCCCTTGTTCAGCAGATCAAAAGCCTGTATTAGCGGTTTTCAACCAGATGAAGGATATCTGCACCTTTCTTCGTGAAGCCAGTTCCTGGGAGATACTTGTAGAGAAAAATTGCGGATGATAAACGTCCATAATAGTTGTTGTCAAACACCGGAAGCGTTGACACCAGCTTTGAGAGAGTGTTCGGGGGCGAGGCCATTCACAAATCGCCTCATAGGTTTCTCTGGATCCATTTGAAAACCGGAATCAGAATAACGTAACACAAAAACGCCAGCTGATTTGAGAGGGAACTGACATTCGCTGTTCCCAATATTTCCGCAAAGAGATGGGTGTCTCTGCGGAAGGCGTAACAACACATGTTTTGCACGGTTTGATGTGCTCTGAGGGATTCCGAAAAGATAAAGATGTCAGTAGTAAACAATAAAATTTGTTAGAAAGAAGTCCGACAAATCTCCGTGACAAAAATATGGAAAACTGCTGGTGCGTTGCCACAGGACGCGAACGGCAATCACCAGCTGTATTCAGTGGACGTCAGTGTTGTGTAAAAGCAGTTCTTCCCCTCGTCCCCACCTCTTCGTTCTTACTAAATTATCGGCTCCTCTTCGGATCCAACTTGAAAAGATATAGCTCATGAAGACGATCAAATAGTTCCTAATCAAAGGCAGTAGGATAAGTCGATTGTTGGCGTTGATGGTTATTCAAGACCCCGGTTTTAGTACAATGCATGGACGGACGAGAACCGTCTTTCTTTTGACGAAGAAAATAGAAGCCTGCACCAACTGGGGAAGATGATTTTCTGATTGAGAGTAACCCCTTTCCTAAATTATTCAGCGATGTAGGCGTACTATGGCTTCGTCTCTGGGGAGAGGAGACGACGGAATAAGATCGTCTCTAGGAAAGGTGCTCCAGGAAGTAGGGTTCATGGGACATCGAAAAACGGGGGAGGTAGTATCTCGGAACGTGCCTTGTCGAACACAATCGCGGAACCACCAGTAGTCTCAGAAGGTACGGGATCGCTCTCTCTGAGCAGGAGTAACAACCCACCACCTATGGGAATCCTGTACAGTTTGGCACCATAAGTGGCCCCCGGATGGTAACCCGATTCCGTTCCACGATGTCGAGGATTATGAGTGAAGTTGGAGCCAAGGCAGACCCATAATCAGCTCAGAAGAGGGAGAGTGGATCACATCGAGAGAACCTGACTCACTAGTGAGGATTGAAGAACCTATTGTAGAGACACCGTGTAGCTGATGACAAATGCGGGGGCGTTTGTTGTGTAGAGGTCGACCGTCAATGGCTTCCACGACCTATTGGCGTTTTCTGGTGACAGTGAAATATGTATTCGCTGTCAAAAAAGTCTCAATCGATAAAGTAGACAGCGACCCAAAATCAATGAAAACACTCGCCGCTTTGAGCGTGAACCCCCGCTCCAACAGTGTAATAGGCAACATTATCCTGGTGGGGAGTATGTCCTTGACAATAGGAGAAAGGATAAGAATTCCCAACGAAACTCTCCGGGATTTCATTGGGAGTTGGCGTTTCCCGGCTTGTGAGGACACTGGGGTAGCGTGTGACTGGAGTTGCCACAGTACATGCAGAGACCGGCATTACGCCGATGTTGTCTCTCGGCAGGAGACAGCCTGTTGCCCCCCAACTGCATGCGTTCCGGAATATTCTCGGAAGGAGGTAACGGGGAAATGAAGGAAGGAGCAAGGTTTCTTGGCACCCGTTGTCGGTAACGAGACCGTTCGTATCTCCGTTCCTGTAGACGCTGATCTACTCGAACCGCCAGGGCGATTAACTCCTCTAAATCAGTAGGACGGTCCCGTGCATCAGGGACTCAGACAGACCCTGCCAAAACGCAGAAGATAGTGCTTCATTATTCCAACCCGTCTCACCGGCAAGAGTGCGGAACTCCACGGCATACCCAGCAACGGTACGATCTCCCTGGGTTATATGATGAAGGGCCGAAGCTGCCGTTAACTTCTGTGCCGGGGTATCGAAAACTCTTCGGAACTCCTCGACGAAGAGATCGATGTCCTGGGTGAGAGGCCCTTGTTGTTCCCAGATGGGAGAAGCCCATGCCAGGGCCTGGTCGGTGAGGAGAGACAGGATAAAGCCGACCCTGAAAACGGAAGAGGCAAAACGAGAGGGAGCGAGACGAAATTGGATGAGGCATTGGTTAAGGAAGCCCCTACATCCTTGGGGGTCTCCACCATAGTGTTTGGGAGGTGGAATACGAGGTTCCAGTGCAAACTGAGGGGTTGGAAAGGGAGTTGCAGGTGCAGGGGAAGCTCCGGGTGAAAGTTGCCGAGTGAGGGCTCGAACTTGAACCGTAAGGGAGTTAACACTTTGCTGCAACGTATCTGTCCGTCTATCCGTTTGTTCCAGATAAGTCTCTAGTCTGGTAAAAAGTGAAGAATGGGCATTAATAGTGCGCTCCACCTCAGCAGGGTCCATTTTTGGTGGGCTGAGCATAATGTCAGGATGTGCTCACCACAAACGAGACGGGACCGCGGTGCTGAGGTGGGAAAGGTAATTACGCCACCCACAGCCACGAGGGCACGTCTTGATTGAAGAATGGTCTGGGATTCCGGGATCGGGGTAGGAGAGGTACGGATGGTAGAGGGTGCGGTAGCCAAGTCCAGGGTTAGAGAGAGAGACGTTGTCGTTTACCATAAGCCAGAATCCGAATGCCAGAGATCAGGAGAGTCGTGATGCCGTATGCCGAGTTCGGGATGCCAGAGGTGCAGGAAGACGTAGCAGAAGCCGGTCCGGTACACGAGGAAATCTGTGGAACAGAACTAGGGAGGCAGAGAGTGATGAGAACAACTGGTTCTATGCTCAGCCGACGAGTTAATGAATCTGGAGGGTATATGTAGATATGAGGAACCAATAGCCGAGTAGCAAGGCGGGGGTGTGTGAATGGGCCAGGCTGAGACAGGGATAGGTCTAGATGAGTTCCTGGAGGAATAGCTATAAATCCTAGAAGTATTGGTGAATTGTATTGTGGCATTGCAAAAGGGTACTGTCTCTTTAAAGGGTTGGTGCGCCCCTGTGTGGCCGCGCCTCCCGGTGGCAGCGTCTGTAGCTGCGTGCGCGGACCCACGCCCTGAACCGAGGGCAGAAGAAGAGACTGGACGTGCGCGCGCGCGCATAGGAGGACCGGAGCTTGGCGCCATGGGGAAGGGTCCCTGCGAGTCGCGGGAGACCCAGACAGAGCCGCGGGTAAGTAAGGAGCACGCCGTGCACGGCGTGACTCCTGCTTCCTTACATCTATCTAAAAAGATGTCCAACCTTTTTTTGAACAAATGTATTGTTTTCAGCCATCAGAGTCTCCATGGGTAATGAATTCCACATTTTAACTGCCCTTACTGTAAATAACCCTTTCCTTTGTTGCTGGTGAAATCTCCCTTCCTCCAACCTTAAGGGATGGCCCGAGTCCTTGGGATGAATAGATCTTTTGAAAGCTCCTTGTATTGTCCCGAATATATTTGTATATAGCTATCATATCCCCTCTTAGACGCCTCTTTTCTAATGTAAATATATCTAATTTAGCTAGCCTCTCCTCATAAGTTAGATTGTCCATCCCCTTTATTAATTTGGTGGCTCTTCTCTGCACTCTCTCTAGTTCCATAATGTCTTTTCTTAGGATTGGTGCCCAAAATTGTACTCCATATTCAAGGTGTGGTCTTACTAATGCTTTGTAAAGGGGCATCATTATGTTTACTTCCCTTCCATCTGTTAGGAATCCACACCTCAGTTTACTGCTTACCTTGCCTTGCAGACCTGTGCAGTCCTGGAACACTCAATCTGGTATCTACAGCAGCTGTGCACGCTATAACTGCAGCCCAAGCCTGGGATCAGTCATTAGAGCAATGCTGTCACACGCCCCTTCTGCTATTGGTTTGCTGACCTTTAAATACTGCATTCCCCACTATGCATCTCTGCTGAGCATAATCCTTCTTGGATGTTACCTGTGTTTTGCCAAAAGCCTCCTGGCTTGTTATCTCTCGTTACTAATGTCTGTTGATTATTGTTCCAGTTCGTTGTTCCTGTTCCCTCGTAGCCTGCAGCTACTTTGCTGAGGCCTGTGTTCTGTTCCCTGGAGACCTGCTGTGTGCTATCTCCCTGGAGCCCGCAACCTGCTGCTTCTACCCTTAGCAGAGGTTGCTGTTTGGACCCCGTGGCCTGCTGCTCTTTCTCCCTTCGCAGAGGCCAGATTGAACTCTTGCGCTGAAGCACTGGTTTACCGGTGCTGTCTGGTGGTGTGCCCACTCCGGTCTGCCTTCCTTCTCTTAGACCGGCGGCATGGGTCGTGGACGCAACTTGCGCAAACCCCGTTCCCAACCTGCAGCGATTACGCTGAAGCAGGAGGACCTGCTTGTTTCCTGTTGCCGCCTCCCTGCTTGGACTACGACTACCCGGACATCTCCTATCCTGACTCTGGCTCGTCCAACGACTACGCTGTTCTCTCCAGTCCTGAACCCGGCCTGTTTGACTACGAACTTCGCACTCTGGACCAGTCTGCGCGGTCTAAGGTTGGTGATTTCATAACCCAGCCTCAGCCACGCGGTCCGGCCCTGGTTTGTGGCGAGCACAACCGTAACACCATCACAATGGAAAGGCAAACAAGATCTTATCTTCCATCAAACGGGCAATTGCCCATTTGATGCAAGATAAGATCTTGTTTGCCTTTGCAACTACTGCATGACTTTGGGCACTATTGCTAAGCCTGCTGTCTACAAGCACTCCTAAATCCTTCTCCATCAGGGATTCCACCAATTTATCCCCATTTAATTTGTAATTCGCCTTTTTGTTCTTGCATCTCAAATGCATAACCTTACATTTATCTGTATTAAACCTCATCTGCCATTTACCTGCCCACGTTTCCAGTCTCTCCAAGTCCTTCTGAAGAGAAATCACATCCTGCTCTGATTCTATTACCTTACACAATTTAGTATCATCAGCAAAGATGCAGACTTTGCTCTCGATGCCAACCTCAAGGACATTAATAAACAAGTTAAAAACAGGGGTCCCAGTACCGATCCCTGAGGTACTCCACTCACGACTTTAGCCCAACCTGAAAAAGTTCCACTTATGTAACCCTCTGTTGTCTGTCCTTTAACCAGTTTTCAATCCAGGTGGATATATTATTACTGAGTCCAATTTTCTTTATTTTGTACACCAGCCTCTTGTGTGAAACCGTATCAAAAGCCTTTGCAAAATCTAAGTAGACCACATCAACTGCATTACCCTGGTCTAAATTCCTACTTACCTCCTCAAAGAAACAAATAAGGTTAGTTTGGCATGATCTATCCTTCATAAATCCATGCTCACTATTGCTAATAATTTTGTTTTCCCTTAGGTATTCCTGAATATTATCCCGTATTAAACCTTCAAGTAGTTTCCCTACTATTGAAGTCAGGCTTACAGGTCTGTAATTCCCTGGTTGTGACCTAGCTCCCTTTTTAAATATGGGCACCACATCTGCTTTACGCCAATATTTGTTTGGTTTCAAATATTTGTGAGCATTTAATCTTACGTGAGAGGGTATCACAATTTGGAAGGCTAATGAGGATATGTATCAAGATGGAGGAATTTGCAAAAGGTTTCATTTGCGTGAATTTGCTCCATACAGTATGTGTGAAACTTGCTGTTTTCAACTTATTCCTAGTTTATATTATTCCACAATATATAATTGTATCTCAATTTTCAATTGCATATGTCTTCTTAAGCATGTAGAGTGTATTGTATTAACAAATTTGTTATATTAACAAATACATATTTAATCTGCCTGGGTTATTCTTTATTTTTCATTTAACAAGATTTTTTAAAAAATCATTTTAGCTTTTTATTTTTTTTTACTGTGATAAAAGTTTAATTGAATCTTTATACTTATTTACCTGTTATATGTGATGGTTTCCCCCCATTGGGCAACTTAGGCTATGGCCCCGGCGTCGACGCTGGTGCCACATGCAGCTGTGATCGCCAGTCTGCGGTGAGCTGCAGGGGGAAAGACGGGGGCGTGGCCATGATGTCACTCGGCAGGTTCGGCCTCATTGACTGAACCGCCGGGGGGCGTGGCCACCACGCACGTTGCCAATACTGAAGACCATTTGAATGTCTTCAGGAAAAACTGATCGTGCAACGCAGCGGCCAAGGCAGCTAGTGGGCCCAGCCCATCTTGTCCCTGCAGCGCACACCATAGCGCGCGCTGCAGCAGGCACCGGGGACCTAGCCTAGGTGTAATATCACTAGTTATGAGAGAGACGGGAGAAGGTATTTACAGACCGACTTTCACTTCCTCAGCCAGCTCCTTCATGAAGCTGCAACATGTTGGATGGATTGTTCCTACCCATTCCCTGTATTCTTGTGGCATCTACTGATGACTTTGCACACTGTATGAGTGGCATTGTTATTATTTTCTTTTTATAAGATCATAAAATCTTGCACCATTGGGGTTCCTCTGTTCTTACACGTTTTCTGTACGTGAAGCATCTTATTTTACTTTAATTTTCAAAAAGTACTCTAATAATGTTTCGTGACTGGGCAAATGAAAAGACACGATTACACATTTAAAAATAAACAAACTTTAGTCACCACCTGAAATACATTTTGATGATAGATACTTTATTACTTAAAACTTTTTTTAGATAGTTGTAATAAATAGCAGCTGACCACAGTGGCTCCAGAGGTTATGTACAGTCAAGTAAAACATACTGTACTCTGGGTATTACTTTTTGTTTTTTTCAACTTCAGTTTTATTGGTGTTTCTCATACAAACATTATGCCACAAACCATTATGATGTACACCATCTTTTTCCATTTTTAACATCGAATAGAAAATTCGTACAAGACATAGAATAGGGACTACCTACGACATTGACAGGACATACCAGACAAAGGACCTGGGGGAGGGGATGGGGGAAAAGGGGGCGAAGGGGAGCCGGTGCGTCTGTTGCATGGGTTTTGGCTCCTTCTTGGGATCGTATGTCAATTAGTTCTATGATTCTCTAAAGGGATATCAACCTTTTTTTCTGCACATTTCGTGCCATCGTGTAGTCTGGGCTGTCGTCGGTTTCAGGCCTATTTGTCCATCGCTATGTGGTGTAGGATCTCTTACCATCAAAGGAGAACGCACTTGTGGCTTTTATTGATATATCTCGACAGCGTCCACCCCCGGGATATCTGTCTGGGCCAACCATGGTGTCCAGACGTTTAGGAAATTTAGGCCGGTGTCATTAACCATACTCGTTAATTGCTCCATCCGGCAGACATGCCAAATCCTGTTCCTGATTTTTGTGATTGGTAATTCATTTTGCTTCCATAATGCTGCAATCTCACATCTAGTGGCTGTTGCAAAATGCGCGATTAATTTATGCGACGCATTTGATAGACCCTGGATCCATCTGCCCAGAAGGAACACCCACGAGCCCAGGGGGATCTCCAGACCGATAATCCTTTGTAGCCAATCTCTAATTCGTTCCCAAACCGGGACCGCTTTTCTGCAAGACCACAGCATGTGTTGCAAATCCGCCACCTCCCCGCACTGCTTTTGGAAAAGCGGGGAGTAGCCCCTCACAAATTTAGCTAATTTTCATGTGGTGTAATACCACCGCATAAGGACTTTATATGCGTTCTCCTTTAACGTGGTGCATATTGAACTTTTCGCTGTTGCCTGTAGGATCATGTCCTAGTCCTCGTCCTCTAAAGTCTCTCCTAAGTCGGCTTCCCACTGTCTGATGTAGCTAAGTCTTGGTTCATTAGGTGTCTCAGGACAGATCACTTCCCTGTACATTCTAGATGTCAGTCCCTTGTGTCCGTTCCTCTAGAACACAGCTGCTCAAAATTCGTTCTTATAGGTCTAATTGGGGTTTTGTTATAGAAATCTCTGATCTGGAGGTATCTAAATAATCTTTGTTTGGTATATCCTTTGTGGACTTAATTTGTTCAAATGTTTTTATATATTTTCTTCCCTCCAGGTGCATAAGTCGTGTAATACCCGACTGTTCCCAAATTAACAGATTCTGCCAATTCATCCCTGGAGCGAAGTCTGGGTTACCGATTCTTGGAGGTTAAATTGCAGCTGTATTTAGTGGCCTTCCAAACCTTTAGTGAACAGACTACAGTATGGTCTGGAGCGGCATTGCCATCCTGTTTAATCCTTTCTTGTGTATCCAGATCAAATTATGTAGTTCAGTCGGTGCACAACAACTTTTCTCCAATTCTACCCATCTCCTTAAGCTTGGGTCCGTGTGCCATTGGATAATTTGACTTAATTGGGCCGCTTTGTAGTAAGCTAACAAGCAAGGTACCGCTAGTCCTCCTTTTATGGTGGGCCTCTTTAAGATACCCTTTGCAATTCTTGGATTTTTCTTATTCCAAATAAATTTCATAATTTGTGACTGTAGGGAGAGGATGTCCGCCCTTACTATAGGTATAGGTAGACTCTGGAAAATATATAATATCTTTGGGAGGAGGTTCATTTTCACGCTATGTATCCTCCCAATCCATGAGATTCCACCTTTCATCCATGTCCTGAGATCCTCCCCCAACATTTTAATCAGCCTGGGAAAATTGGCTTTGTATAGAGTTTTGTAATCCCTTGTGATGTATACCCCTAAATATTTGATAGCGGAGGTTTGCCATTTAAAATTAAAGTTTATTTCTATCAGTTTTTCCACTTCTTTAGGTAGATTTATATTGAGGGCTTCCGATTTGGTCTGATTAATCTTAAACCCCGAAATTTGGTTAAATTTACTTAAAATCCCAAAAACATTGGGCAGGGATGTGAGAGGTTTTGACAGCATTCGAATGACGTCATCAGCATACAAGGCTGCTTTGTGCAACTGGTTATCAATTGAAATTCCTGTTATGTCTGGGCTATGTCTAATATACGCGGCTAGGGGCTCGATACAGAGGGCAAATAGCAGTGGGGACAACGGGCAACCCGGTCTTGTTCCGCTTCGTATATTAAATTGATCTGAAGGGAAGCCCTGGTGTCGCACCCGTGCTGTCGGGCCTACATATAGCGCAAGAATAGCGTTTAACAGACATCCTTCGAAACCAAATTCTCCTAAAGTCTCTTTTAGATAGGGCCAGTCTATTCTATCGAAGGCTTTCTTAGCATCCAGACGTAACACCATAGAATGTATGTTTTTCTTTTTTGCCAGATCGATCAAATCTATTATTCTCCTGGTGTTGTCTGCTACTTGTCTACCTCCGATAAACCCTACTTGATACGTGTGGATTAGCCTGGAAAGGACACTACCCACCCTGTTTGCTATAAGTTTAGAATAGATTTTAACATCTGAATTGATCAGTGAAATGGGCCGGTAGCTCTTGCAGTCCTTTCCAGGTTTATGGATCAAAGAATATGAAGCTTGTTGCATTTGTTTTGGGAAGGAGGCCCCCGCTAGGATCTCATTAAATAATTTTAACATGTGGGGAGCTAGTAATTTGAGGTATTTTTTATAATATAAATTTGAGAAGCCATCTGGGCCTGGCGCTTTGGCTGGTTTTTATGTCTTGATTACCTCTGATAACTCTTCTATAGTGAAGTCTGCCTGTAGTGCTTCTCTCTCACCCCTGTTAAAGGTGTGTAATTGGGACAATGGCATTCTTTAGTGCTTTATAAGCACTTGGAATGTAAGTATGCCATTGAAATTCGTGCTTTATAATTAATTATAATTGCCTTGTCTTATTCATTCGTTTTGTTTGTTGTAGCCTTTATATTTCGGGGCAGTGCAGGAAATAAAATGTGCAAGACCTTAGCAGCTTTCTGTATGAGTGCTTAGATAAGAAGTATAAACTCCTCCTTTCTCCTTCACCTACATGACACACATTACTGTACACCTCAACATACTCTGATGATAAAGGCTATTACAGAAAGGGAATTAAAAAATGTGTGGAAATAAAAACAAGGCTGGTAGCATCTGAGGTTTTACAACAGCTAGGGAAGTGGGCAGGCTAGTTCTTATCTATCATTAAATTCTATGTTTCTATGATGGAATTAGGACAAGACAGATTAGACCACATAAAGTATACAGTACATACCTAAAAGATACTTTAAAGCAGCAGTTCAAGATACCGTTTTTGTTTACATTTTTTTCTTCTTTAATGTGTGCTTCAATACAATTCCCAAAATGATAAGTAATTAGCCAAGTTGCCGATCGATCCGTTCTCCTGTGATCGATCGGCAAATATTTGGCTCGGTGGTTCACTAAATGGCTGTCAGTGCAGCAGAAGAGCCTCTTTTAGAAGAGGAAGGCAAAGTGACTTTGTAAATGGTGGCTATAGAAACAAAAAAGGCTTGTTACATTATAATACATTAAAAATGTAATTTATAGTTGTTTTAAAGAAAAGTATTTTCTTATAGTATAGAACTGATTTTTTTTTTTTTTTAAACGTAGGCAATTGCTTGGACTGCAGCTTTAATAGCACTATAATAGATATGCTGTCTGATATGATCAAGTAGATCTTGATCTTGCCCCTGATGAAGCACGCAGTTGCGAGATGTGAGGCTATTCAGCGTGCCTGTCCATTGACTGGTGCCGGATCGCTGGAAAGCTTGAGCGGTCAGGAGATCAGCTGTGCATCTGTACAGTTCAGACAGGTACAGTACATCAGCATGCAACACGGCAGCTCCGCTCAGAGCTTTTTGGTTAGTATCCCCAGACAATCAGTCACCCACCCAGGCAGTCACCCACCCAGGCAGTCAGTCCCCCACCCAGTCACCCACCCACGTGCCTTACATCTCCCTCCGAAACCAGCCCCATCACCTGCCAATTGAAGCCCCCACCCCCCAGGCCCATACTGAATCACCCCCAGGCATTTTGTCACATTGGATGTTGCATTGAGTATCTTTGCCTTTTGTTGAAAATATTAAAATAAACAGATTGCAGTGTAATGTTTTTTTCCGTATTACAATTAAAAGAAACCGTTAATTAAAAGTTGCGCGCTAAAGTTTTTTTTACGTGGTTGGTGCGCTATGGGTGGGGGTTGGGTCTGCTCCTTTCATTTGTCCTGGGCCCCATGATTTCTGTTGGCGGTCCTGTGTGTGTGTGTGTGTGTGTGTGTGTGTGTGTGTATGTATGTACTGATGCAGCGGCCATTATTCGAACACTTCACGCGTCATGTACATCGGAATACCGATTTGAAACCGCGGGATGAATTCCAGCCTTCCCGCACTAAGATGCGAGCGCGGCGAGTGCAGAAAAACGAATTTTAGTGTTCTGGCTTTTAAAAACATGAAACTGACACAATAGCACATTACAATTCATCCATTTTATTGCAAACGAAGAAACAGAATCCATGAAATTCAAACTAAACATCCGTGATAAGCGCAGGTGCCTGGGGCGATTGATCGCGTTCATGCTGCGTGGGGAACAGCAGAGAACTCGAAATCGGCGCCGTGATGTGTTCGAATAACGGTTCGACTGAATCCAGTATAGATAATATATATATTATAGAATATACCCTATTTATATATATTATATATCTTATATATAGTGTGGTGTATGGGAGGGTGTCATGTATGTGTTTTGGGGGGGGTCATGTAGGTGTTTTGGGGGGGGGTAGTTTATGTATGTATTGTGTATTTGTAAATGACTGTTTTGCGCACAAAAACAATGAAAAAAAAACGAAATAGAGGGACTTATTATTGTGAGATGCATTTTATTCAACCACATATTTTGTCGTATGTTAATGCTTATACACTATATACCTGTGTACAGGTGTGTGTACAGTATACATATGTGTTTGTGGGGTGTAATATTCTTGCATGTGTTGCGGCTCTTGAAATATTTTAGAGAAAGACATTTTTTATAACATGGCTCTTCTTCCTTGAGAGGTTGCAGACCCCTCTACTAGCCCATAAACTGTAACAGGCCTCTGCGACTTTGGTTTGACTGTGGTGCCTAGTGGGATCAGAATTGACAATATGCCAGTGTCGGGCTATGATTCTTTTAAACTCACAGGGGGCCCTAAAATATGTGCTGGTCACATAGAATTGGTCTGAAACCGTTGCTTTGTGATACAATTTTAGCAGCTCCATCCTAAGTACAGAGAACACTCTAGATATACCTTGTTTTACTTCAGTGTGTGGATACCCTCTCTCAAGGAATTTGTAACCCATGGACAGCCTTGCAGATTCCAGATCAGCAGGATTGCTGGTGATTCTGGCTGCCTGTATGAGTTGAGAATATGGCACTCTCCTTTTTCCGAGGGGCAGGGTGGAAGCTGTTGAATATAGAAGGGTGTTTCAATCTGTAGGCTTTTGATAGATATCCATCTGAAAACAGTCAGTCTAGTGATTTTTACATCTGGCACTCAAAGAGTTAAAGAAGTGATCCAATGGAGCGGGCCAGAACATTACTTTTTTAAAGAAATTGAATTGTCTGGTGGGCGTCCTTAAAAATATCTAACTGTGCTAATAGCAAATATTTGGCTGCTTTCCTTCTTTGAAAATGTGTTACAAATGTAATTTCTTAGAGGCCTCTGAAGGTGGGAGTGTTTCTCAATCAAGTGTTTGCTTTACAATTAGCCCACCCTGTCCTTGTAAGTCTGCGGCCCCGCTAAGCGTCTGAGCAGGCGGTCTTTGGCGAGGTGACTTGCATATATATATATTATATATTATATATATTACAGCTAAACCCCTTTATAACGCGGTCTCGGGGTCCACCCCGAGACCACCGCGTTACTAATGGGGTCGCGAGAAAAAAATAATGCCCGCCGCGCTTTAAGCGCATATTCATCCCGCGGGACAGGAGATGGGAGCGGGCATGTCCTCCTGTCCCCGCTTCCCCCTGTCACCGCGGGACAGGCCGCGGGGCAGGAGATGGGAGCGGGGATGTCCTCCTGTCCCCGCTTCCCCCTGTTCACCGGGACAGGGCCGCGGGGCCAGGAGATGGTGAGCGGGGATGTCCCTCCTGTCCCCGCTCTCCCCTGTCACCGCGTGACAGCAGCCGCGGGGCAGGGATGGGAGCGGGGATGTCCCTCAGGTCGCCGCTTACCTCAGATCCCTGCCTGCATGGGGTGGTAGCGGGGGGTTTCTTCTCCCCACCGGCTGCCCCGGTGCTCCCGCTGCCTGCGCGGGAGGAGGGGGGGGAGCGGGTGGTGGTGGTGGTCGCGGCCTTTCCTCTGCTCCGACCCCACCCCCCGTCTGTGTAGAGTGAGAGAGTGTGTGTGTGTATGTATATATGGGAGAGAAAGTGTGTGTGTGTATATGGGTGTGTGTATGTGGGTGTGAGTGTGTGTAAGTGTCTGTGAGTGTGTGTAAGTATCTGAGTGTGTGTGTAAGTGTGTGTGAGTGTCTGTGAGTGTCTGTGAGTGTCTAAGTGTGTGTAAGTGTGCGTGAGTGTGCGTAAGTGTGCGTAAGTGTGCGTAAGTGTGCGTGGGTGTGCGTGAGTGTGCGTGTGTGTGCGTGTGAGTGTGCGTGTGAGTGTGCGTGTGAGTGTGCGTGTGAGTGCGTGTGAGTGTGCGTGTGAGTGCGTGTGAGTGCGTGTGAGTGTGTGTGAGTGTGTGTGAGTGTGTGTGAGTGTGTGTGAGTGTGTGTGAGTGTCTGTAAGTGTGTGTGAGTGTGCGTAAGTGTGTGTGAGTGTCTCTGAGTGTCTGTAAGTGTGTGTGAGTGTCTGAGTGTGTGTGTGTGTAAGTAAGTGTAAGAGCCGGAGCGGGAGGTGGGAGGTTTGACAGGGAGGG
>WSYH01002943.1:0-50427 GCA_036426205.1 Ascaphus truei
GGGAGAGAAGACACTGAGGTTGGGACCTCTCACCTTTGGGCTTCTGGCGTGCAGCCTGTGAGAGATAGCTGTGCGCCTGGGAGTAATCTCGGAGGTGGTAACTGGAGACCCCGGCTCTGTATAAGGCCTTCACATTTAGAGGCTGGAGACTGAGAACCTGCAGGCTGTACTCATACACACGCTGATACCGGGGGGGTGGCGTGTGCAGTAGACATGCTGCAGGATACAGGACAGGGGTCAAGCGATGCTCAGGTAGGTTATATTGTTAGCCGGCGCTCCGTGGTCAGGACATATGGCTCCCCTCTCTTACCTGCCAGATTGTTATAGCAGTCAGCCTGCAGCTCCTGTAGGATCTCCTGTTGCTGCGCAGTGAGTGGGGTCCCCGGGAGCCGCAGGCCAGGGAGTGGGGAGGGCAGGCTGGGGTCCAGGCCACGGAGCTGCAGCAGAGCGCGGTGATACTGGCTGACAGCCTCCCGCACACGATGCTCTGCGTAGCAGGCGTTACCCTGAGACTTAAAGGAGCCCGCCTGTAGGAGGCGCCGATCGACTGCCCCGGCCTCGGTGGAGAACAGAGAGAGAGGATATTATAGATATTTTAGAGCATTTGGGGGGGAGAGAGCACGTTGGAGTGTGTGTGCATCTACACACACACAAACGTGAGGATGAGGGCATTCAATGTATGACAAGCAAATTGGGCACTATTACAGAACACAACTCGGTGAGCTGTGTATATGCACAGAACAAAAACGGTCATTGCGATCCTTCAAATAGCAAACGCAAGTAATATTTATTATATCCTCCCATGGATTCAACGTCCATTTTTTGCAGAAGATTTCTCCTTCCCCAATATTCTCACCCAAACTTTCCGCCTGTATCTCCGTCTGCCTTTCTGCCATTTCCACCTGGATGTCCTCACACTTCCTACAAATTAACCAAGCAAAGACTGAATTTTTCTAGTTTCGTCCTTAATCCCCACCATCTCCTTTCCCCCCTCCCCTTCTGCTTGCAACCGGAGTCATCTTTGACCCTTCCCTCTTCTTCGCCCAACACATCACCTCCGTCACTACCACCTATCCAACATAAGAAACATTTGTCCAGCCATTTCTCTCTCTTCGGCCAAACTTCTCATGCACTCCCACATCTTCAGAGGTAAGAGAGAAAAGCGGAGCTGTGCAACATGAACCAAGGAGGAGGCTGGACAATGGAAGCCGTCAAAAAAAGATTTATTGAGAAGACCACATCCCCGCAGTCGCTGACGCGTTTCGTACCCGTCAGTACTTTGTCAGTGAGTGACTTGGGGTAGACCCAGGGAACCTTAAGTAGCTGCTGCTGAAAAAAAACTAAATTTTAATAAAATGACTCCAGGTGCAGGATACACCTGAACAGAAGAATAACTGGTTACATTTAGCATATTAAGCAGCTATTTGCATCAACCCTTGGACAATCATCTCCCTACACACCTTACTGTCCTCTGCGCTCCCCAACTGCCACAGTCCTCACTCCCCCCAGCCCCATGTGTCTCCTCTCACTTCCGATCATTTGCATTTCTCCCCCCAACCACTGGAACAAGCTCCCCTGCCACATCCAGTCTGCCCCCTCCCAAACTATCTTCAGAACACAACTCAAAACTCTCCTCCAGCACATTCCATGATCCCCATTCACCCCCTACTCCATCCCCTCCCATGATCTCCCCTACCCTCCCCCCTTCCTAAATTCTCTACAAAAGCCTCCAAAGTCACCCACCTCACTGATCCAATACCTCCACTTTCAGACCCATCACCATTCCACCGACAAGACTAAATCCAGAGACCTGACGCCAACACACCAAGCAAGTTTTACTAACTAAATGTACAGTGCCCTGGATAAGGGCAATATATAAATTGTGTGAGATAGATTATATATATATATATATATATATATATATATATATATATATATATAGTGTGTGTGTGTGGGGGAACATGGTTCCCTATAGGCTTAAGCTTGCTGCATGGTCACAGCTTTGAGCACAGCCAGGGTTAAGGTGCATACCCAGAAAACCACCCACAGACAGCTGTTTCGACCTTGATGGGTCTCATCAGTGTGGGGTTGATTAACTGGGTATAAATGGTTTTTGAAGCAAAAAGTGGCACGGTGTGCTCATTTGCATGTCATTTCCCAGAATCCCTTGCTGCAGTGGAAGTGCTGTGTGCTGGGTGATAATGGGGAAAGGCAGGGTTGCAGACATGCCTAAGACATGCAGATGAGCATACAGTTGTATTTACATTTATATATATATAGCAGTAACCTAGGTAGCTTGGATAATAATGGTAAATGGTATAACCAAAGCTAACAAAGGTATAATATAAGAGACCCTAAGGATGCTAAGATGTACAGAGGATGTACAGATGGGTTTTTTTGTTTATAGATATTACAAATTACAGCAGTCATTTATTTATTTTGTGGCATGTGTTTAGGTATGTTTAAGTTATTTTATCTTGGCATTACTAATAAAATCCATTTGTCTATTTTCACTATATATTTTTTGAGTGCTCCTTTTTGACTCGCTTTCTCTCTTTTTGTGTTTATATATATATATATATATATATATATATATAAAACAAGAATATGTATATATAACAAGTGTGTGGATTTCAGGCAAAAGGTGACACATTGTGTGCTCATTTGCATGTCATTTCCCAGAATCCCTTGCTGCAGTGGAAGCACTGTATGCTAGGTGATAATGGTTAAAAGGCGGGGTTGCAGACCTGTCTAAGGCTACGCTTATAGTGCCAGCAACGTCGCGTCAAAACAAGTGCATTGTCACCGTTGCGTGCACTTATAGTAAGCGCGGCAGAGCGACAGTTTGGTCGCGATCACTGGAAGTCATCTAAATTTGATTTTTCCAGCGACCGCAGCCTGACGTCACTGTCACGCTTATAGTGCTGGCCACGGGCGCGTCAATAAAAAACGCATTGTCGCCGGCGCTTATAGTGCACGCGACGGTGCGACAATGCTACCGAAAATCTGGTAGTCACTGATATTTTATTTTTTCGGCGACGGTCTCCCCTTGCGGTCGATCAGGAGCTTCTCCGTGCCTCTGCCCTCCCCAATTTCCTGACGTCACTGGCCTTGTAGCCAGCGACATCGACTAAATTTGAAATGCAACTTTCGCAATGGCGACGGGTGATGTCATCGGTCGCGTCGCCATCACTGTAAGCGCAGCCTTAGACATGTGAATGTGCTCGCAAGTGATATTCTTTATTGGAGGTTTTTTGTCGCCTTTCTCACCCACCCTAAAGGTGTGTGTGGTGTGTGGTGTGTGGTGTGTGGTGTGTGGTGTGTGGTGTGTGGTGTGTGGTGTGTGGTGTGTGGTGTGTGGTGTTACCTGGTCAGCCATAGCTCACAGCCCCATGCTGCCTCCGGGTCACAGGCCACACCCACCTCCCTACAGATTGAACTGAGCCCCTCACGGACCGCGTCATGTGACCAGTCCTTCAATAACTTTATTGACACATACAAAAGAGATCAAAACACAACAATACGAGCTGTACTCGAGTAACTGGCAAATATAACCGCCCCAAACACAAGATCCTGCGGTGAAGACCGTGATGTGTTACAGCAACTTAATAGAACCGTTTCATTATCGTGATAATATAATGCAAGATGATAATAACAATGATGTGATGATATAGTAATGTCACATTAATCACTATGATCATATATAGGAATCACAATACTAATAACCGCACAGATTGAGATATTTCTGCTTACTCGGCGGGCAATAAAGCTTGTTGAAAAAAAAATAGATTACATCATCCCTCTCCCCCAATCAAAAAGCGTACGTCACTGTTTAGTCACGTTAAAAAAAAGGCGGGAACTCTGGACGGGCTCATCATGTGACCTCAGGGAACCAATCACGACAAAGGAGTGAGCGCGAGCCACTGCGCGCCCACTACAGACTCTATCCCACGGCAGCCAATCAGGGCGCACGAAGTAAGCCTGGCCACTCAGGATGCGCGACGTCAAGGTGGGCGGGGCTAGGGCGTGAGCAGTGGAACGCAGGTAACGGCTGCTTCACGTGCGGAGGGCGGGAGACATAGCGACGGGTTTGCGTGCGGAACTGGAGCGAGCCAGCCACCGACCAACCCAACCATCCACCCGCGGAGACTGCACCGGAGCCAGGCGGACAGAGAGGCCGCGCGTGCGCGGAGATTACAAGGGCGGCCGCTGTACGGGACCCACGGGCCCTGTGTAACCGCATCACTTCCGTTTGTAGCATCAGCTTCCGGTGAAAACCGAGGGTGGCTGGAAACGTGTAAGGAACTCCACAGCAGCACTAGCTTGTTGAGTGGGGAGTCAGGACTAACTTCCAGGTGGTTTTAAAACTTCCTGTCTTGGGGGTACACTTCCTGTCTTGGGGTGTACACTTCCGTCCAGTTTGAGTACACTTCCGGTCCCCCCTATCTCTGCATTTCCGCCCCATCTCGTCCACGGTCTTTCTATCTTCCCGCTCCGCCGGACCTCAGGATGAGCGGCCTGGACCCGCAGCGGATGAAGGTGACGGAGCTTCGGGCTGAGCTGCAGCGGAGGGGGCTGGAGAGCCGGGGACTGAAAGCCGACCTGTGCGACAGACTGCAGGAGGCGCTCGACTCCGAACTCTTGGGAGACGAGGAGAGGGTAGGAGGTGCTCAAGGGGGAGCCGAGGAGGAGGGAGGGGAAGACCTGGAGCTGGGTGATGATGATGAAGAAGAGGAGGAGGAGGATGATCTGCCCCCCGGTGGGCAAGGGGAGGATGCTATGCCCCCCAAAGCGCTGGAAGAGGCGGATCTGCCCCCTGAGGGGGTGAAAAAGGAAGATCGGCTCCCTGAAGATAAGAAACTGCCCACGAAGGCGGCATCAGATGAGAATCTGGCCGCAGAGGTGGCATCAGTGGAAGATGTACCTGCAAAGGTGGCATTAGATGCTCCATTAGCCCCTGCAGCGGTTAAACAGGATGAAGGGAAGGAAGCTGTTGCAGAACCCGGTGGGAGCAGCGAGCCACTGAATGGAGCAACACAGAAAAGAAACTGGGGGGACATGGTGGAGGAAGAGGAGGAGCAAGGGGGAGAGATGGCAGCAGGTAACTATATACAGGGAAGTATGTCTTTATATAGCACTGCTGCTTTACTTGGCACTTTACAAGTGATACAATACAGTATATGAGATAATAGTTCAATAGGTGCAACAAATAAGATCAGACAATTGGAAAGGAAATCACTACCCCGGAGACATGACAATCTAAGTGTGTATCCAGGAAAGGGTCTGCGAGCTACGTGTGTATACATAATGCTCCTTCTCTGTCTGACCGCATCTGTCATTTGCAACTGTAGAGGGTGATTTGAAGGCGGAGTCGTCCAAAGCGGAGAGCTCAGAGGCTCCGTGCCAGGGAGTAAAGAGGCTGCGGGAGGAGGAGGAGCGGGGACGCACCTACCATGAATTCAAGGAAGAGGCGTATTACAGCCGGTGAGAGGGGGGAATCACAACCTCACAGGTCTCTTCTTCACTCATACCTCCCTTCTTTGCGCAAGCCTAAATACACCGTGCCATTGCTGCTGTTTTCCTGCAATCACAATGTCCTAGTGCAATTGTGCAGCACATGTTTCTAGGAATGTGGAGAGTTGCTTTTATTTAGTTACAATTTTCCCCAAACCTTCAGCATTTCACAGTGAGGTGATGAGGACAGAGATTATGACTGGAGCTCTTAACGAGATGCGACTAATCCTTTCAATGTTTTCCTTGTTAGATCCAAGTCTCCCTTCCCTCCTGAAGAGGCAGAGGAGGAAGTGGAAGAGTGCGCGGTGTGTCTGGATACCTGTAAGTACCTCTCTTACTGCACACCAAATATCCTAACATCCAGCGCCCCCTCCCACTCTTGTGATGTTGATGATAATAATAATGAGGACATATCAGGATTCTGGTTTAAATATGCAATCCCAGACAGCTTGGGAAAAATAACAGCCGGTTAGAAACAATAACAATGTAATTGGTTTCAAACTCAATTTTAACTGTGTTTAAAATAAAAAAAATGTGCCCACTTTTGTTTCTCAGGAAATTTAGCACAAATTTCATTTCTGCCGGGGCCTCTGAATAGAGCAGTGCTGGTCAATCGGGTTTTATTTACCCTTATCCCACATTGTCCTAATAAGAGGTGAAGGGGGGCTTCGCCCATGCAAACTCTTGTTGAACACCATGAGATTAATAAACACACAGATACCCAACAAGCTCTTAGAAACCTTAAACATTACCACATAATATATATGTATAGAAGTGTCCAAAGGAGTGCTAGTGGGCGTGGCTAAATGTATACAACAAAAAATAAACAAAGATGCCCAAAGCTACTTCCAATATGACAAAAATACACAGTGCAATACCTATATATTCTCTTGAAAAGGGGTCATTTAGTTTAACCATTTGGCCAAAGCATCTTAAGCCTGCTGCCACTTTAAAGGCATGACCGTTAGCAGGTCCTAACACTCCCTGAGTTAAAATTCTTATTTACCTGTATAATTACAGGAAGAATGATCAGCATTGGATCTGTCGTAACCCAGCAAAATGAAACTGACCTGACATCTTGGAATGTGGGGAGGGGCAAGCTTAAACCTGGGGGGGGGGGGGGGGGCACTACCCTCCCAAAAGCAGCTGAGACCAGCTGCACATAGTTAATAAACACACATCCCCAACAAGCTCTCCTCCCAAATCTCAACTTGCCCTTTTTCACAATCGAACTTTAATGATTTGATCATACTTGGGTGTCAGATTTTAATGCAAAAAAAGGTGTAAATCACCCAGATGTGTCCCCTTATCCAGGTCACTACCATTAGTGCACTTTGGTCCTAGGAGGGACTGACCCCTTAACATGTCATTGTGTCCTTACAAGACATGCTATTCAAATGCATGCATAGTGTATATTTAAGAGGTGAAGACCTTTAGGACATTTCAATAATTGGTAGCTGCCAAAAATGGTGTGTTGGGAGTGTGAAAAAAATAGTGACATTCTGGTATAAAGGGAATAAAATGTTTTATAAGAGTGACATTCGTACACTTTAGAACAGGAATGCTCAACTCCAGTCCTCAAGGAACCCCCACAGGTCAGGTTTTCAGGATATCCCTGCTTCAGAACAGGTAGCTTAATCAGAGGCTGTCTTTGACTGACTTTGAGCCATCTGTGCTGAAGCAGGGATATCCTAAAAACTAGATATTGGGGGAGTGGAGGGGGGGTGCCTTGAGGACTGGAGTTGGGCACCCCTGCCTTAGGTTGAGTCCATGGTGACTTAGCCCGTGCGGAGGCGCGCTGAGGCTGGGGGAAAGCGGGTGCTTTCCCTGGCCTTGGTTAGCGCGCCGTCCGGGGGCGTGTCGGGGGCGGCGGGCCAGTGACGTCACGGAGCTGATTCGCCCTCATTGGGCGAACCGCTCACGTGACCGGCCCTGCACTCCCGTGAGCGCGCAAATTTAAAATTTTCCTAAGACCTACACTTCCACACGCTTGCGTAAGCGAGCCCCTGCTAAAGCCGCTCTCATTGCGGCTGCAGGGGCTCACTGGTAAGTGAAAGCGCGCCTCAGCACGGGCGCTGACCATGCCCGAGGCCTTAGAATACAGAGCATCTCTGACCTTTTTCTCTCCCCTCTCTTCTCACAGCCACCTGCGACCTACAGTTTCAATGGATAAGATCGTTTCGGGGGGCGCCCCCTCTTCTCAGACAAGTTCCCCTCCCTTTGGTCGGGGTCCCGCGCCACCCATGGAGCCACCAAGGGGAAGGTCTGCTTTGAGATCAAGGTGAGATCCCAACCTACCTCTTTCCCTTCTACTTGAACCCTTTCCTCCTTAATCGCTCAACTTCAACCCCCCCCCCTTCCTCCCCCCCGCACCCTAAAGGCCCGTTCTGAAATGATCTCCATGTTACGCACTTTCATGCAGATTCAAAACGTCTTATGATGTTTCCTGCATGCGTTCTATTTTAATCTTGATTTGCAAAGGCCAGAAACCTGCAGTAGTGCCCACATGGTGCATTCACACGGCTGTCTTCCAGCTAGATGACTACAGGTCTTATCCTGATCTTCTCTGATAAGGTTTTTGGACCAGTGGATGGGGCCAATACAGCAGGGGAATTCAAACATGCATGGGATCGACACACGGTTATCCTAAATACGAAAGGAAACCCAGGACCAAAAAGGGTCTGAGGTTTTACAGCAGAGATGATGGGTTCTTATCTTCCGTCACCTGTTTCTGTGACGTTATTTATCTGCCATGTAACATTTTACATAACCTTTTCAGCGCCCCTGTTGACATACCAGGTATATCGTGGGCAATTGCTTGGGGGATTTATTAGGGTCAGATCGGGCACTTCCATTTCTTGTGGCATGGGTCTGATCACATGACGCAGAAGTGAGGGGGTTTCTGGGACTGAATTAAATTCAAACAATTTAAGGCATAAAATGGTTTCAAAATCAGTGAGCAGAAGCACACTGGCATTATTAATAATGTTCGTGAGTTTATCATTACTATTGGATAAACTTCAACTCTTCTCCATTTTTGTTTTTTCTGTGTAGTGGACACGCTGGTAAAGTTTCTCTTTATCTGAGTGAATGAGCTGTTCGCCCCATGTAACCATTAAGGCGTTGCATATTATGCACTTAACTAAAATTTGCTTCTTGTGAAGACAGAAGATAATTTTTATTTTTTAAACCTTTATTAATAAATAAAGCGAGCAAATGGTGTAAAAACAGACTGTATTCTACAGTGACGAGAGGAAAGCTTTACAAATGATAAATAATCGTGGGGAGAGTGGAGATGTCTGCAAGGTTGTCATTCTCCCTTTCTCCCTCAGGCAGCACAGAGCTGTTTTCCATGCAGACTACAAAGGATTTTATCAGACAAATGTCTTGTCTTAAGCTTCTCAGATAAGGTTATTTGAGGTGTAATAAGGTCACTTAAGTGAGAGGAGGTAAGCAGCCATATTAATTTAGTTTTTTTGCTAATTTATTAAGAATAATCTACAGTTGGTAAAATGAGTGAGCAGGGGGAAAAAAATCTAGAGGTGAGGGAATAATAATAAAATCCCCACATGCAGGGAAACTGCAGCTTTAAGCCTTTTGTGAAAGAGCTGAGCTGTGTAAGGTGTATATATTTCTGTACTGTGTCTCTCTGTGCCTGCGTGGGAATGCCGGTCTCTCTGTGCCTGCGTGGGAATGCCTGTCTCTCTGTGCCTGCGTGGGAATGCCTGGGGTCTATAAAATAATGGGGGGGGAATACAAGTTGATAGGCCCGGGGGGCCGAGAGGCGACGAAAGAATGAAGAGGCGATTGTAGGGGAAAGCACCGGCTAATCAACTCCCTTTTTTTACCCAACCTCCTTTTCCGGCTCTTAGACTAAGTTTTTTTCACATCCCCTCTCTTCCCTCCTCATTGTTTTTTTTTTATTCTCCCCACTTTCCGTTCTGAAATCGACCCGCGATTCAATGTGCTCCTAAGTATAGTTTGGGGGGTTCACGTTCCCTCTCTGACAGTAGGGGGGTAAGCAGGCGAGAAACGAGGTTTTATGCAGGCTATAAAAGATATGTGGGGAATGGCCGGCGAGAAAGATGGTGGTGATGCAGGCGAGGAAGAGGGGTGAAGCAGGTCGAAAAGAGGTGGGGCAAAAGCAGTCGCGAAGAGGGGAAACAAAGCAGCTAGAAATAGGGGGGAAAAGCATACAGAAAAAGGAGGGGAAATCAGAGACGAGCACAAGTATTTTTTTTTTTTTCTTAAACAAATACACCCCTTTTATTGATTAGAAGACTTATATTATTAGTATTCCTCCATCTCCCTCCTGTAGTGCTGGCTCAGAGACTCACCGGGAGCTCGTAACATACATTTCCATCTCCAAAGAACGATTCAGGAATAATCTCCTCCTCCTGTCCTTGCTTTTCTAACCACCTCCTCTTGTCGCTTCCAACACTCCTACCTCCTGGGACCCACCACCAGCCATACGTGGCATTCCGACTGAAGCTTTGAAGCGTTCATCTTCTGCGCTGGGGGCCCGAGATTGTACATGTGTGCACTAGGGAGGGCGAGCAGGGGGGGAGGGGAGAGTGTGGGTCACAAACTTCATGAGGATCCTGCATGAGTAGGTACGCGATGTCTCCACTCCATCCCCTCCTGACTATCCCCCCCTCACACTGATCCAGTATGGAGTGTCCACTTTCCCTGCGGGCAGGCCAGTGGTCAACCAGTCGTCATCAGGCCGTGCGTTGCTATGCTGGGTGAGGCTTCTCTGTCTTGGGGTTGTCCTCGCCAAAGTGGTGTTCCAGCCCCAGCTGTCTAGCAGAAGAGCAATGGCAGACATATACTGTGTGCAAAGCAAAAACCTTCCCCCCCTCCCATCTCCTTCGCAAGACCTGCCCCACCCCTCCTCGTCCCTCACATTTTCCGCCCCCCTCCTCTCCCTTCGTCTGTCACAATCCACCCCCGCCCCCCCCTTCCATCGTCTCGATCCCTTCACATTTCCCCGCCCCCTCTCCCTTGCGCACCCCCAAAACCTCCCTCACTCTCCCATTCGCATCCACAAAACCCAAAATGAGAAAAGATACCCGTTCGACAAAAAAGAAAAAAAATTGGGGGGCCCGGCTCCCGTCCCTTCACATTCCCCCCCCCCTCCTTTTCGCATTGCCCCTTCGCCATCCAACCACACCCCGTCCCCGTTCCCGTCTGCTCCACCTTTCAGCTGCTGCAGCAGCATGTCTGTCTCAATTTGATAAAAACTCTTTTCTGGTTCTCCTCGCTGTGTTTTTCGAGCCGCAAGTATTTTTAAAATTACATTACCCGGCTCCCCGTGTATACCAACCATTAGCAACCTGAGAGCCAAAGAGACGGAGAGAGATGGGACGGAGGACGAGGGGGATAAACACTCATTACCACACTTCTATGTATAATATCCCCTCTTCTCATATCTGTATTAGGCGTAAGAATCCTGTATACATCCCCCCTATCCCTCGTACCAGTACCTCGCACTCCTCCCTGGTTTTGGGTCTGGCCTTCTGTAGTTGTCCCCGAGGTCCTCCTTCTCCCAAGTCCACCTCCTTACAGTATGTAAACCCCTCGTGTGTAGATGCCAGCGCTCCTCCCTCTGCCCAAAATTAACCTGGAAAGCGCAGCCCTTTGCCACAGCACGTGCGGGAGCAGTTCGCTGGCCTTCAAGGTACCAAACTCAGAGCCCCCCCCTTTTCCCCTTCTTCCCCTTTACTTCCACTCCCTGCATGGTGGACCGCCCGTTCTCTGGAGAAAGAGAGCTCCACCACCACCGACTCCCCCTCCCAGATCCTGCCAAAGAGAAGACAAGCATGGACGTGGACACATGAGCGAGAAGTCACAACCTGGCCGCGCAGAAAAGGTCAACTAACACTGGCCTTGACCTTTACCCTCAAAATAACCACCAAGAGACAGTCGGGACCGAGGGTGACTGGATGAACGGTTGTTACTCTGGGCAAACAGCCCTAGAAGCAACTTCAGCCTTCAACAAAACAATTAAAATTAGTAGCTGAAGTTCTTCCTGAGAAATAAAATGCAGTACTCGCGTGGCTAAATTCAGAGTAGCAGATACAGTTGGTCCACAGAACATAAATATTGGATGGGGTAGTCTGAACGTGCGACCTTACCACATGGAGCTGGTGACACTTTGGGTCGCACTTATAAAAAAAATGTGAAGTTCTTGACGGGAGAAAAGAAAGCGGTTGAGCATGACATATATGGCAACTCCATTCCTCACGGCCACCAACGAGTCAGGTTTTAAAATTACGGATTATTCCTGCTTTCAGCACAGATGGCTCAATCCATGGCTCAGTCATTGACATGCCACCGGTTCTGAAGCAGGAATATCTTGTGAAACCTGGCCTGTTGGGGGGTATTGAGGACTGGAGGTGGGCACTCCATTAGGAGGGCTTTTTCCAACTCTACCAAGCAAAAGGTACTTAGGTGAAAATCGGAGTCTTAATCTGTGCATTGCAGCAGCACCTAACCAGATTCCAGCCGTGGGCGTAACTCACCGCATCGTCCTGCTGCTAGTTCAGAACTAGCGGGAATGATAAGTACAAGTCTCAGATGGAAGCCATCAATGCCTGTGGCTACGGTCTTCAAAATGCCACTGAGAGATTGACGTTTAGACGGGCAAGTCCAAATCCTCGTTGTGTGGCAGAGTAACAGGTTGCCGCTCAACCCTTCCGGAAGGCTCAGGGATCCTGGAGCTGAAATACTTTAATGAAGGTTCGGCGCTCCGGAGACCCCCTACTACAAACATGTTAAAAACGGCTTGAATTGTTTCTTTAAAAAGGTGTCAGTCCCTACTGGGAGCAAAGTGTACTAAAGGCAGTGGCATGTGTAAGGGGTCAGTCCCTCCTAGGGGGAGTATCAGTGGTGTACTAAAGGCAGTGGCATGTGTAAGGGGTCGTCCCTCCTATCCAGTTGTACTAAAGCAGTGGGCTTGTGTGAGGGAGTCAGTCCCCTCCTGGGAAAAAGTGTTTCCTAAGGCGTGGCATGTGTAACGGGGAATCAGTCCCTCCTAGGAGCAAAGTGTAAGCTAAAGGCAGTGGCGTGTGTGAGGGGTCAGTCCCCCTCCTAGGAAGTCAAAGTGTAATAACAGGCAGTGCAATGTGTAAGGAGGGGGTCAGTCCCTCCTAAGCAAATTTGTAATAAAGGCAGTGGCGTGTGTGAGGGTCGTCCCCTCTAGGAGCACATGGTAATAGGCAGTGGCGTGTGTGAGGGGGTCAGTGCCCTCCTAGAGAAAGGTGTAATAAGGGCAGTGGCGGTGTTGGGGGGTCAGTCCCTCCTAGGAGCAAAGTGTAATAAAGGCAGTGGCGTGTGTTAGGGGTCAGTTCCCTCCTAGAGCAAAGTGTAATAGAAGGCAGTGGGCGTGTGTGAGGGGTCAGTCCCTCCTATGAGCGTGTGTAAACTAATGGACAGGTGGTTGTGTGTGAGGGGGTAGTCCACTCCTAGGAGCAACGTTTACTACTAATGTCAGTGGCAGGTGTAAGGGTTCAGTCCCTCCTAGATCAAAAGTCTGTACTAAAGGCAGTGGCATTGGTGGGGGTCAAGTCACCCTACAGTAGGAGCAAACAAGGGGTTGTGTGTAGACTAATTGTAAACAAACTTTGTTTGGAGGTCTGTGACCCCTCCGCCCTGTTCTCGCCTGCCCATCTTTCCATGCAAGTCCCGACCATGCAGCTGGTGAATGACTGTCTATTAAGAAGCCATCGTTCCTCTAGTTCAGAGCAAAGAGAATGTTGGCAGAGAAGGTGTTAGGACTGCAGAAAAATGGCACACTGGCATGGTCTGCAAGCTTACAAAAGCCTGGCAATATTTAACTAAGTGAACCCTCACTTACGGTTTTCTCATAAGTCCTTCGTTTGCAATGATTTAGGAAAGGCACTGGCGTTAGTCCCAGATAAACAGATTCTTGAAATTTCAGGTTCCCGGAGAAAAAAGAATTTCAGTTAATCACGAGATACATCTTGCAAGAAACCACGAATCTTTCTAGGAGCCATATACTGGGAGAAGTTTTGTTTAATAAGTAAACTGATCACAGCTGCCTCATTAAAGAATTTACTCTCCCCCCAGCGAAGACAGTCCACAGGGTGCCGGGACTTACAAACAGCAAAGCAGCCACTCCAACATCACTTCCGTCTCCCCAAACCCTCTACTCTACTCCGTACTCCTCAAAATGCGCGTTGGTGACCTCAAGCTCGGGCCGTCATAAGTCGAAGGACAGGTGGTCATCGGGGGAGTGTACAGTTCCCTCCTCCCCCCTTGGTTACAATCTTGTACCTTACGGATTTTTATAAACTTTTGCTTCTTATCCTTCCCACCGTTCTTTATTTGTTGCCCCCCGGGGCAAATCAGATCCCGCCGCCCCCCCTTTGTTCTTCCCTTGCTCTTCTTCTGCACTTCTTTTTTTTTCCGCCGTGGGCCACCCTCCCACGACGCATGAGGGGAGCTCTCCGTGCGCCTGTCCTTCGGGCAGGATCTCTGTCACCTGCGGGGAAGAGGGGCACAGTCCCCGTTTTTTTTCACCAACAACCCCAGGTGTCCCCATGACAGACAGCGCACCTCCACGCAGGCACCGAGAGAGGAGAATACCAAAATCTGTCGACTCCCCGCACGGCACAGAAGAGAGACAGAGGCACTCCACCCCACGCAGCACTAGAGAGCAGGAGACATTCATTCCCACGCAGAGAGAGCAGTAGAGACACTGCACTTCCCACGCAGCGGCACGGATAGAGAGAGAGACAGAAGGCACTTCCCAAGCAGGCCCAGAGAGGAGACAGTGCATGTCTCCGCACAGAGGCGACACGAGAGAGAGACAGGCACTTCCCACCAGCACAGAGAAGAACAGGCATTCCCACGCAGGCACAGAGAGAGAGAGCATAGCAGTCATATCCCACGCAGGGCAACAGAGAAGACAGCATTCCCTCGTCCACACAGTTCAGGCACAGTAGAGAGACATGTCTTCCCACGCATAGCATCCGAGAGAGAGGCAGTCATTTCCCCGCAGTGCACAGAGAGAGAGAGACAGGCATTCCCACGCAGTATGCACAGAGAGAGAGAAGGAACTTTCCACCCGCCAGGCACATGAGGAGAGAGACTGCATTCCCAGCCGGCACAGGACACACATGGCAGCGGAGAACAGCCATTCCCCGCAGCACAAGAGGGAGACAGGCTTACCCACGCAGGCATCTAGCAGAGCCATAGCATTCCCACGTCAGGTCACAGAGAACAGGAGAGCAAGCATATTCCCACGCGGCATCAGAGAGAGCGCATCCCACTCAGCAGTGATAGCCCGCATTCGCCAACGAAGCACAGAGAACCAGCACGCTTCCCACCAGGCACAGTAGAGGCAATGCCATTGCGCCACGCAGCCTCACAGGAGAGACAGCAGACAGGCTTACCACGCAGGCACAAGACAGGCATTATCCCACGCAAGGCCAGAGGAGAAGACAGTGCAATTCCCACTCGGGCAGCACAGAGAATGACGGCAACACGCAGGCCAGAAAGACGAGCATTCCCTTCACCGCCAGGACAGGCCACAGGCAGCACCCACCAGCACAGCCGGCACCACGCAGGACCAGAGCAGGCCTCCTTCCCACGCGAGGCACCGAGAGACAGCATCATCCAGGCTCCCCACGCGTTCACGAGAGCACAAGGCATGCCCCGCATGGCACAGAGAGACAGGCTTCCGCCCCGCAGGCACAAGTCAGAGAGACAGGCGCTCCCACTCAGTCACAGAGAGAAGGCATTCCCACTCAGGCACCGAGAGACAAGGCATTCACATAGCCAGCATTCCCACTCAGGAGCACGAGATGCCAGGCATGTCCCACGCAGGCACAGTAGATAATGCATTCCCACTCAGTGGACGGAGACGAATGCCTGTCTCTCTCTCTGTGCCTGCGTGGGAATGCCTGTCTCTCTCTCTGTGTCTGCGTGGGAATGCCTGTCTCTCTCTCTGTGCCTGCGTGGGAGTGCCTGTCTCTCTCTCTGTGCCTGCGTGGGAGTGCCTGTCTGTCTCTCTCTCTCTGTGCCTGCGTGGGAGTGCCTGTCTGTCTCTCTCTCTCTGTGCCTGCGTTGGAGTGCCTGTCTGTCATGGGACACCTGCTGGTGACACACGTGACTGTGCCCCTCTCTCTGCAGGTGACAGAGATCCTGCCCCTGAAGGAAGGCAGCACGGAGCTCCCCCTCCTGCGTGTGGGCTGGTCTGTTGACCAATCGGCTCCTCAGCTAGGTAATAACCCTGGGGTGGGGGGGGTAACATCACTACCCTGTTGTGCCTGCTCACTCCTCCCCAGTATCCCCTCCTTCATACAATCTCTGTCCCCCAGGTGAGGATGACCTGTCCTTCGCTTATGACGGCCGAGGCTTGAAGGTCACCAACGCGCATTTTGAGGAGTACGGAGAGGCGTTTGGGGAGAGTGATGTGATTGGCTGCTTTGCTGTAAGTCCTGCCCCCTGTGGACTGTCTTCGCTTGGGGAGAGTAAATGTTCTTTAATGAGGCAGCTGTGATCAGTTTACTTATTAACAACTTCTCAGTATAATTGGCTCCTAGAAAGATTCAGTCGGTCTTGCAAGATTGTATCTCGTGATAACTGAATCTCTTTTCTCCGGGAACACTGAATTCAACTACATCTGTTTATCTGACTAACGAGTGCTTTCTAAATCATTGCAAACAGAAGACTTATGAGAAAACCGTAAGTGAGGGTCACTTAGTTAAATTATTTGGCCAGGGCTTTTGTAAGCTTGCAGACCATGCCAGTGTGCCATTTTTTCTGCAAGTCCTAACACTATCTCTGCAAACATTCTCTTTGCCTCTGTAATAGAGGAAGATGGCTTAATAGACAGGTCATTCACAGCTGCATGTCGGGACTTGCTATGTAAAGATGGGCAGGGCGAGAACAGGGAGGAGGGGTCACAGACCTCCAAACAAATGTTTACCAATTCAAGTCTACACACAACCCCTCTGTTTGCTCCTACGAGGGACTGACCCCTCACACATGCCACTGCCTTTAGTACACTTTGCTCCTAGGAGGGACTGAACCCTTACACATGCCACTGACATTAGTAAACGTTGCTCCTAGGAGTGACTGACCCCTCACACACACCACTGCCATTAGTACACACTGCTCCTAGGAGGGACTGACCCCTCACACACGCCACTGCCTTTATTACACTTTGCTCCTAGGAGGGACTGACCCCTCACACACGCCACTGCCTTTATTACACTTTGCTCCTAGGAGGGACTGACCCCCCAACACCGCCACTGCCCTTATTACACCTTTCTCTAGGAGGGCACTGACCCCCTCACACATGCCACTGCCTATGTACCATTGTCTCCTAGCAGGGGACTGAGACCCTCTACACACGTACCACTGCCTTATTATAAACGTTTGCTTAGGAGGACTGACCCCTCCTACACATTCCACTGCCTTTATGTACAAACTACTGCTCCTAGGAGGGGACTGACCCCTCACACACGCCACTCCTTAGCTTACTACACTTTGCTCACTAGGAGGGACTGAACACCCGTTACACAGCCACTAGCCTTAGAACTACTTCTTTCTCACTAGGAGGGACTAGACCCATCACACACACCACACTGCGCTTTAGTACACTTTTGGACTCAGAGAGGGACGACACCCTTCACACAACACGCCACTGCCTTTAGTACACTTTGCTCCCCTAGGAGGGACTTGACCACCTTCACATCCGGCCACTGCCTTTATACACTTTGCTCTCCAGAAGGGACTGACACCTTTTTAAAGATATAGAAACAATTCAACGCCGCTGTTAACATTGTTTGTAGGAGGGGGTCTCCGGAGCGCCGAACCTTCATTAAAGTATTTCAGCTCCAGGATCCCTGAGCCTTCCGGAAGGGTTGAGCGGCAACCTGTTACTCTGCCACACAACGAGGATTTGGACTTGCCCGTCTAAACGTCAATCTCTCAGTGGCATTTTGAAGACCGTAGCCACAGGCATTGATGGCTTCCATCTGAGACTTGTACTTATCATTCCCGCTAGTTCTGAACTAGCAGCAGGACGATGCGGTGAGTTACGCCCACGGCTGGAATCTGGTTAGGTGCTGCTGCAATGCACAGATTAAGACTCCGATTTTCACCTAAGTACCTTTTGCTTGGTAGAGTTGGAAAAAGCCCTCCTAATGGAGTGCCCACCTCCAGTCCTCAATACCCCCCAACAGGCCAGGTTTCACAAGATATTCCTGCTTCAGAACCGGTGGCATGTCAATGACTGAGCCATGGATTGAGCCATCTGTGCTGAAAGCAGGAATAATCCGTAATTTTAAAACCTGACTCGTTGGTGGCCGTGAGGAATGGAGTTGCCATATATGTCATGCTCAACCGCTTTCTTTTCTCCCGTCAAGAACTTCACATTTTTTTTATAAGTGCGACCCAAAGTGTCACCAGCTCCATGTGGTAAGGTCGCACGTTCAGACTACCCCATCCAATATTTATGTTCTGTGGACCAACTGTATCTGCTACTCTGAATTTAGCCACGCGAGTACTGCATTTTATTTCTCAGGAAGAACTTCAGCTACTAATTTTAATTGTTTTGTTGAAGGCTGAAGTTGCTTCTAGGGCTGTTTGCCCAGAGTAACAACCGTTCATCCAGTCACCCTCGGTCCCGACTGTCTCTTGGTGGTTATTTTGAGGGTAAAGGTCAAGGCCAGTGTTAGTTGACCTTTTCTGCGCGGCCAGGTTGTGACTTCTCGCTCATGTGTCCACGTCCATGCTTGTCTTCTCTTTGGCAGGATCTGGGAGGGGGAGTCGGTGGTGGTGGAGCTCTCTTTCTCCAGAGAACGGGCGGTCCACCATGCAGGGAGTGGAAGTAAAGGGGAAGAAGGGGAAAAGGGGGGGGCTCTGAGTTTGGTACCTTGAAGGCCAGCGAACTGCTCCCGCACGTGCTGTGGCAAAGGGCTGCGCTTTCCAGGTTAATTTTGGGCAGAGGGAGGAGCGCTGGCATCTACACACGAGGGGTTTACATACTGTAAGGAGGTGGACTTGGGAGAAGGAGGACCTCGGGGACAACTACAGAAGGCCAGACCCAAAACCAGGGAGGAGTGCGAGGTACTGGTACGAGGGATAGGGGGGATGTATACAGGATTCTTACGCCTAATACAGATATGAGAAGAGGGGATATTATACATAGAAGTGTGGTAATGAGTGTTTATCCCCCTCGTCCTCCGTCCCATCTCTCTCCGTCTCTTTGGCTCTCAGGTTGCTAATGGTTGGTATACACGGGGAGCCGGGTAATGTAATTTTAAAAATACTTGCGGCTCGAAAAACACAGCGAGGAGAACCAGAAAAGAGTTTTTATCAAATTGAGACAGACATGCTGCTGCAGCAGCTGAAAGGTGGAGCAGACGGGAACGGGGACGGGGTGTGGTTGGATGGCGAAGGGGCAATGCGAAAAGGAGGGGGGGGGGAATGTGAAGGGACGGGAGCCGGGCCCCCCAATTTTTTTTCTTTTTTGTCGAACGGGTATCTTTTCTCATTTTGGGTTTTGTGGATGCGAATGGGAGAGTGAGGGAGGTTTTGGGGGTGCGCAAGGGAGAGGGGGCGGGGAAATGTGAAGGGATCGAGACGATGGAAGGGGGGGGCGGGGGTGGATTGTGACAGACGAAGGGAGAGGAGGGGGGCGGAAAATGTGAGGGACGAGGAGGGGTGGGGCAGGTCTTGCGAAGGAGATGGGAGGGGGGGAAGGTTTGCTTTGCACACAGTAATGCTGCCACTGCTCTCTGCAGACAGCTGGGCTGGAAACCCTGCAGGACAACCCCAAGACCAGAGACAGCCTCACCCAGCAAGCAACGCAGTGCCTGATCCGACTGGTGCCACTGGCTGCCCGCAGGAAAGGGAACTACATACTGGATCAGGTGAGGGGGGGGGATAGTCAGGAGGGGATGGAGTGGAGACATGGTACCTACTCATGCAGGACTCTGAATGTGACCACACTCTCCCCTCCCCCCCTGCTCGCCTCTCCCTCAGTGCACAGTGTACAACTCGGCCCAGCGCAGGAAGATGCACTGCTTCAAAGGCTTCAGTCGGAAGGCCGTGCTGGTGGTTCCCAGCGAGGAGGAGTGGAAGAGGAGGGTGGAGAAACGCAAGGACAGCGAGGAGGAGATTATTCCTGAATCTGTTCTCTTGGAGATGAAAGGTACGAGCTCCGTGATCTCTGAGGCAGCACTACAGGAGGGAGATGGAGACTAATAATATCATTCTAATAATAAAAGGGGTGATTTGTTTTAAAAAAAAAAAAAACTTTCTCGCCTGCTTTCCCCTCCCCTTTTTCTTGTCTGCTTTTTCCCCCCCTTTCTTCGCCTGCTTTTTCCCCCCTCTTTCCGCCTGCCTTTTCCCCCCTCTTCTCGACTGCTTCCCCCTCTTCTCGCCTGCATCGCCCCCATCTTTCTCGCCTGCCATTCCCCACCCTCTTTCTAGCCTGCATCCCCCCCTCTTTCTCGCCTGCTTCCCCCCCTCTTTCTCGCCTGCGTTCCACCCCCCTCTTTTCTCGCTGCTTTCCCCCCCCCATTCCCTCTTTCTCGCTGCTTCTTACCCCCCCCTCTTTCTCGCTTGCTTTCCCCCCCCCTTCTTTCATCGCCTGCTTTCCCCCCCCCACCTATTTGTCTACGCATGGCTTTCCCCCCACCTTCTTTCTCGCCATGCTGTCAGTTCCAAACCCAACACAATTCTTATCTGACTCCGATTTCCCCCCCACCACCTACTTCTCGCCTGACTTTCACCCCCCCCCTATCTTTCTCCCTTTGATTCCCCCCCCCCCTCTTTCGCCCCTCCCCCCCCCCCCCCCCTCTTTCTCGTCTGCTTTTTCTCCCCTTTTTTTTCAAACCCGCTTTCTTCCTCCTTTCGCAGCCAACTTCTCTGTCCCTAAGCAGGGCGAGTACCTGGACGAGGTTCTGTACCCGGAGCTGGGGCAGGAGGAAGCAGAGTCGCTGGTTTCTGAGGCCAAGAAGGAGGCGCGACAGATTCTACCGGCCCTGGACAAGAGGCTGAACAAGCGCACCCGCGGGAAGAGGGCCCGGGGAGGCTACCCTGTGACAGGTGAGAGAGGGAGGGCGGCTGTTCAACCAACAACAACAAGCCGGAAAGAAGGGATGCTACCCCCGGCTGAAGCCACCTGGGAGAGGGAGTAGACATGTGGAGAATGAGTGGGATAGCTGTATATTTGTCTCCCTCTCTGACACTTTCTCTTCGTCCCCAGCCGGCTTCCAGCCGCGTGTGTACATGCAGCCTCCGCGGCAACAGCTGTATCGACAGCAGCAGTACTGGAGCACCCCCAGGAGCAGGGGGGTGAGTACAGGGCAGAGGGAGGTTGCGTGTATCGGGCAAATGGGGGCATGGGGTGTTTGGAAGAGGGGGAGCGCAGAAGTAGTGTGTGTGTGTATAGCATGGGGTCTATGTTCCTGATGTGGGGCAGTTGGTGATATCTGTGCCACTCACTGATATTCACCCCCTACTCCTCTCTCAGGGTTATCAGAATTACTACCAGAGTTACCCGGCTCAGCAGGAAAGATACTACGGCCAGCAATATCCGAACTACTACAGGCAGCAGAGCAGAGGGGTGAGTGAGGGGGCGTAGCAGTCGGGTGCTTTGTGTGGGGCAGAGGGGGGGGGGACATGGGGCAATAGAGGCAGGTCTAGCTCTAGACTGATGTATTTTCTCCCTTTGCTGTGGCAGGGTTACCAGGACAGAGCGCAGTACTGGAATTACTACGGTTACCAAGGATACCGGTGAATGTTGGCGTGACGACCTGAGAGGGGGGGTGGGGGCCTGATTGTATATTTCTTTTGTATGTTTACGTTTAAAAATCGACTTCTCTCCTTTGCGGGGGAGAAGCTGCAGAGCGTCAGAGGTCGAATCCCGTGGACCCGCGGCCTGCCCTGCAGAGCGTCTCTCAGCCCCCAGCTGGAGTTTTACTCTGTCATTTTTGCTTCCGTCTCTTTATCCGCCAGAATTTTTTTTGTTTTTTATGCCAAAAGAAATTTATAAAAAAAAAAAAAAAAAATGTGGTCTCTGCCTCCGCGCCTCTCTGCCCTGTTCTTGCGCCTTTCCCCCGCCTCGTGTTCTTGCGCCTTTCCCCCTCCTCGTTCTTGCGCCTCTGTTCCTCGTTATTGCTCAGAGCCACCTGTGCTGAAGCAGGGCTATCCTTAACACCTGACCTGTTTGGTGGCTCTTGAGGACTGGAGTTGTTCACCTGTCATAGATAAGTCAACTGCCCACAGAGATCGTCTGCCTTCACGTGTGTGATTCTTGGTATTTGATGCACACGTTATAATACTGGGTTAGTACTGAACAAGAGGGGACTCCGATAAAACAAAATGTTTATTCGATCACGTGACCAAAATAGAGGTGAATACTGGGAGTCCTCTCTTGATCATTACTATTATTTGTGCTGTTTGCTGGGTACTGGTTGTGCTCTGTTATTCCATCACCTTTCTACCATTGCTCTCTATTACACTGCAGGACCTCCATGGACCACGGGAGTTAACCCTTACGGTTACTACCTTGAGTTATGCAATTAACTCTAATTTCGTGTGTGTGTGTGTGTGTGTGTGTGTGTGTGTGTGTGTGTGTGTGTGTGTGTGTGTGTGTGTGTCTCTCTCTCACTGGTGATACCCATCAAGGTTGAAACATGTCTGTGAGTGGTCTGTACTTGCTTTGCTAGTCCCATGCAATGCTTACAAGCTGTGTGAACGGTGATGCATCAGCTTAAATGGGCTCCATGTGAAAGGATATTCCAGGCAAAAGGTGACACATTGTGTGCTCATTTGCATGTCATTTCCCAGAATCCCTTGCTGCAGTGGGAGCACTGTATGCTAGGTGATAATGGTTGAAAGGCAGGGTTGCAGACCTGTAAGATGTGAATGTGCTCACAAGTCATATTCTTTATTGTACAGGAGGGCCCCGGGTATACGGCGGGATCCGTTCCAGGGGCCCGCTGCATAGTGAAAATCGCCGGAAAGCGGATCCGGCGATTTTCAGGTGTTTGCATTTTTTCTGGTCTGCGCGCACAAACTACAGTATGCGTGCAACCGGCCATTCTGTGCATGTGCGCCGGGCGCAACCGCCCGTTCTGCACGTGCACGATTTAAGATCTATGATGGGGGCCCCCTTCTCGGTGCCGCCATATCGGCGGATCGCCGAGAAGCAGGGCCCTGCTTGTATATGTATATGTACCACTAGGCACTATTCTTCCCACAAAGTGTTACCTATTCCTATATTACATTTATTCCTCTGGAAAGGAGGTTCTGAATTTGAAATGATTTATTCATACTGCTGACATAGCTGAAGCTGTGGATCTGTTTCTGGGATATCCAGAAAACCTGACATGTTGGTTGGTGCTTGAGGACTGGCGTTAAGCACCCTGCCTTAATGGGTAAGCATAAAGTTAACCATGATACAAAATACATGTGTAAACAACACCCAAGCATTAACCACGCTAATAAGGGAAAGATATATTTCTTCATTCATGGGAAAATTGGATTACTTCTAAAAATAGCATGAAGATAAATGCAAAAAAATGTTTTTGCTAAATCTATGAATCAGATAAATATACATATAGCGATACCCACATGAGCTACAGAATAAAGAGCAATCAAGACAAAATGTACAATACAAACTAACCTGCTATATAGACAGTGGTTGACAAATCACCAAAAAATCTACTCGCCACACAGTACCAAACGTGTGCTGCTTGGGCCAATATTTACTCGCCCGGGGGTTAAATCCACTTGCCCGGGGCGAGCAAATGTATAGGTTTGTCGAACACTGTATATAGAGATACAAAATCCCTTTACTCTTCCATATTCCGGTGTAAAGATGGTTATTTTATAACAACAACGCAGTCACAATACTGCAAAGATGGAACAAATAGAAAGTCTGTTAATGATTAACTGCCTCTTAAAGGTTCGTGCCGCTAACATATTTAATTTACATGTCATTACCCGGAAGTGTCCTGCAAGGATGCAAAACGCGCACTGCTCATCTAATTGCTTGTTCCATCTATGTCAGCCAAACCATTCTCATTCCAACGCCAGGGAAGAGAGATCCTCCACTCCCCTTACTCCCCTGCAACAACGCGAAGAGCAACCCCAAAGGAGAACTCCAGGTGACCAATAGACCTCCAACATGCTGCAGAGCTCATGACGCTGAGTTTTAAAGCTGCAAAACATGTAGCACTGTTGTATTACAGGATGGAAGCAGGGGGTGTCCGGAGCTGAACTGTGTTAAATTCAGCTCTGCATCCAGAGATACCTTCATAAGGGGTGCCGGAAATGGCACCCAGAGAACTTGTGCGCCTAACGAAATAGCAGCGTTTAAATGTCTTGCGGACCAATAGGAAACCGTGACATCATCCCTTACGGCTTCGTGTTGCCCCGTGTGACCTGGACGTTAAACATGAAGGAGATACCGGCACCCTCTACGGACAGAGTTGCCACCTTCTGGTGAATGATGTTTCACGCCATGTGGCCATTTTGACGGGAGCATGCAGGGGGAGATGCCGCCCGAGAGGTTAGTGAAGACCGCGGGGGCATGTTACGTAGCGTTCCGTTGTCATTTGACGCCGTGCAGCCATATTCACACAAGTTGCAAGGGGAGACTCGCGAGAAGGTAAAGGGAGGGGGGGGGGGGGTGGGGGGGGGGTAGGGGGGTTACGTACAATAAAAAAAATGGGGGTGAGTGCCTTTTTTGGATGTATTTTTTTATATTGGTCGAAGCTATATATTATATACTATATCAATATCTATATTATATATATATATATACACACACACACACACACACAGAATCCCCCTAGAAAGAACTCTGCTATATCAAAATAATGTACAACAACAGATGTGTCAAATAATACAAAATTATTTTTAATTCAAATCAATTTATAACACTAAAATAACACACACATGGTACCAGACAGAAAGACCTCCTAAATATAATGTAAGTACACGGACAAAAACCACGGAAACTACAGGGAGCCACAAACTAAAAGGACACAAGTTTACAGAAAACATTGGGAGCAAAGTAGAGCAATACTCAGCCAAAGAGCATATGAAGACCCTGGAACCGATGTGATCACTTCCTGGATAGGGGACTGATGCTGGTTCAGCACAAAGTAGAGTCCTTAGGAATAAGAATGTCCATATTAAAGCAAAGAGGTCTCCGTCTGACCCACTCTACGCGTTTCGTCCTTTTGGACTTCTTCCCGGAGTGGTAAGGCGTTAAGAACAGCTGAGATATTTAAGAGAAATGCCGATGACGTCAGTTTGCGCCAAAATTGTTGTAGCCAATCAAACGCTACAGTTGGTCTCACATGATAGTGTCGACGTGCTGTTTACTTCAAACAGGTGATTCGCCGTCAGGATACAGCTGATACATGCTGAGTTGTTTGATCACGCTGTTGATTCCCTGGCATCTCTGTTACCATAGCGACCGGACGCGCATGCGTGGTTAATTCTTATGCTCCGCCCATAATTTGGAGAATTGAAGTAAAGAAAGTAGTCCCAAAACCATCATGTGTATGGCTAGATGGCTCAAACTTAATAGAATAGACATAAATCGAAATAATCCATGTTGAACTACCGCAGTACTGCACCATAGTGCTAGTGAAGTACGTGGGTGTCACGATGGACCCAGCTTATTACGACTTTTAATTACCGGGATCATTGATTGAGCAAGCAGAGAGATAAAAATAAATTGCGTTTATTCACCTAATGAACGCACACAACTATGTTACACAAAAATACAGTAAAAAGACACACTTGCTTTGGAAACTGGGATAAGAAAACTAATCTTTCCTAATTGCAAACACACAGCACAATAATTCCTGGCCACTTTTCCTTCCTGTGGCCTCTTGCTGTTGAATTCGGGTCACTTATCCTCTGAGAAGGGTAGACGATTTACTCAGAGCTGGAACTTCTCAAATGGGACTGAATCTCAGGTGACTCACACAAGATGGAACTGATGGACTCATGAAATACTTAGATGGATCTCTTAAAACTGATGCATCTTGAGCGGGTTCTGTGATGGTGATATAACTCCTCTTCACCCCCCACCCCCTCCTTCTTGATGTTACAGCAGAGAACAACTTCCTCATGGCCTGCACAATACTTATAATAGCTTATAATACCTTCAAAACCCTATCTGGGTAATGGGGAACCAATCTTGGCTTGGGGGCCAAATTCTGCCCTATTGCAGGATTGCCAGTAGTCCTGGTAACCGGGCAACAAGCTTCGCCCACGTCCCCCCGTTTAGCATGCCTGGCCAAACCCCCTGTGCTCAGTGACAGAATATCTGGTTCTGGTCAAGAATCCCCCCAGTTGCTGACCAGCTGTTTAACCCCTTCGAAGCTCTAACTTTTGTATACATCCTGGAGGGCCTGAGTCCCCAGGGTCCCTTATAAACCAGGCCTTGGGTTATGCTTACTTGCCCCTTGGGTCATAAACTAGCCTCATTCCTGGCACACATTAGAAAAATACTTTTAAACTTCTAAAACACTGCAAATCTGCTCAGCTTCATAACCTTAGCGTGAGCACCTTCCTGAACCCCTACTCTAGGCTCAGGCTACCTGGGCATGTACAGTATGGGGGTACCTCTGCTATACTGGGGAGCCACTTGCTATACTAAGGACTCCGTGTATACCTGCAGATATCTTTTAACCCCTTCATACCCATTTTTTACCTTTTCCTGCTCTGTGCTGAAGCAGGGCGTCCCAGCACCTCTGGAAATGGTAAAACACAAACGGCAATTGTCTCATATTTAGCACACAGTCACAGTAATGCATACACAAGGCCCGGGCCCAAGAGCTGACACTCTAGGACCCCAAAACACGGGTCAGGGGTAGCCAAGTGGGCTTGACCTTTATTATAAGCCTGGTTCTCCCTTCCCCCCGCTACAGTGGGGAAGGGATATTTTGCAACAGTCGTCAGGCATATCACAGAGGACAACTGCAGTAATCAGAAAGACAGGCGCGTCTTGCCTCGCGGTGTACCGGATCAACCGCATCAGGCACCAATCTGATCTCCCACTGTGTGGATCCATCATGATTGATTCGAGATGACTGTAGTTATATTTGCTGGGCAGGAAATATATCTGGAGTAGTGACCAACCAGAACATAAGAAAAAACAAGATAAAAGATTCAAATAAGAGACAAAACAGTGCATATATATATCACAAACAAAACAGGAACAAAGAGTAGCGCTGACTGAGTACAGCAAGGCCCTGCTTCTCGGCACCCCGCTTTTTGGCGATCCGCTGATACGGCGGTACCGACAAGGGGGCCGCCATGTCTGCGCTTGCGCAGAACGAGCCAGTTCGAGGTCGCGCATGCGCAGAATGGGTTTTTTTTTGTCGAGGTTGCGCATGCGTAGAAGGGCAAATTGCCGGTCTGCGCATGCGCACACACCGAAAATCGCCAGTTCCGCTTTCCGGCGTTTTTTCGCTTTGCGCCGCATGCCCGGGGCCCTCCTGTAGTTAGTAGATACCACAAATTAATTGAATGGTTTAAGTGTAATGATTATATGTATATACAGTGTCAAAATCAATATATTAAATTATATGTGAAGTGTTGGTGAGTGATAATAAAAATAATAATAAACCAAACCAGTCTAAATAAATGGAAAAGACAATGAAAAAAGTCCAGATCTAGATACCAGTCACTGTATGGTGTAGGCAAAGCTTCTTTCATGATCTAGACAGTTCATTGAATACATAAAAGAAAAAAAGAAGCGCCAGCTCCATAGCATAATACTGTATGTAACGAGTTACTTTATTAAGAACAAGAGTAGTCGCCAGGACCTGCATTCACATCAATGATTAAAAAACATTCATTGGAGACAATCTGTGTGCTGGTGAGAACAGCTGGAGGGCGAATCAGCTGATCAGAGGCAAATATAAGGTGCTGCGGTGATGGGTGCCATTAGGTATATACTCATCCGTGATGTAGTGGGCAGATGGTGTATTTAAGAGTCCTCTCCGTATCAGTGGTGGTGGTGGGGGTTCCAAACAGCTAACACCCCTATCCAGCGTTGTAGGGGGGCCTCCGCCGCTCCATGTGTGAGACTCCACACCCGAATCTAGCCGAGGCAAGAATCCCCCGACAGAGCGCCTCGATCAGGGCAGCCCAACACACCGAGATGCACAATGTCCCGACACCGCACACAAAGCGCGCAAACATGCACTAAAACGTATTATAAACCAGTTATTTGTTTGAATTATATCGAAGAGGATCGCAATCACCATAAGGCATGGCTTGCTAATATTCCGCCAGGTCAATTAAGAAGGGTAAAAAGAAATTGCTCTGAAAATAGTGTTTATCAACAACAAGCAAAAACATTATTGAATAAATTTGAAAAGAAAAAATATAATAAAATCACCTTGGATCAAGCTTTTTCTAAAGTCAATGAAATTGACAGAAAAGATCTTCTGGTTTATAATTCAAATAAGAATAAAAATAGTATGAATAGTGAACATGAAATCAACACGCTCCTTTCATAACCCGATATAATCCTCTAGCACCAGCTATTAGAAAAGTCATAAACAAACATTGGCACTTGGTTTTAAAGGATCGTATTCTTCAAACACATTTACCAAAAGTGCCACGTGTTTTGTTTACTAAGTCGGACACTTTAAAAAATAAATTGGCACCAAGTTGTCTAAATAAGTGATACAGAGAAGCGCAAAACTAAAACAAAATAAGCTTCTCTGAGCAGCTTTAAATAAACGATATCTAGAATATCATGTAAAAGTGTTAGTGGAAAAATATAAAGCGCAATAGAGTGCTGGCACACAATGAACTTTTACTAAGATTAACCCAGTGAAAGTGGTTAAGTGAACAAATCACTCACAAATGTCTCCATAAAGATGGTCTGATCACGCGTGACTCTCTTGAAAAACAAAGAGGAGTACATAGCATAATACAGTTTTAATGCACAAATGATTAGATTCAAGGGGGGTGGACACACTCACATTCTCCCAAAAAGTAAACCACAATGAGTGCTTTAAGGGTACACTCTCGCCACTCTGGGACTGCCTCTGGAACCGAAAGAGTCATGGTGTAAGTCTCCGTTTGCCGCCAGGATACTGCGATCCACGTTGTTCAATGGCGACCATCAGCACTTCTGCGTCTGTGCACGCAGCAGGGTACGGTGGCTCACGAGGGACTGGACTCTTCCTCACCAGCTACGGAGTCTTCAGAGGGCCAAAAACTCTACGCGTTTCGCCTACTTTCCAGTTCGGCTTCCTCAGCTGATTGTGTTTACTATGTCGGATACTTTAAAAAATAAATTGGCACCAAGTTGTCTAAAACCTGCATTACAAAAAACATGACATTTTTAGATGTAAAAGGTTTTTTTTTTATAAATGTCTTAAATGTAGAGCCTGTAAATTAGATCCACATGGTCCTAAAAATGTTATATCAAATTCTATAGGCACTACTTTTGACATTAAACAATTCATTTCCTGCGATTCAATGAATATAGTTTATCTTGTATTTTCTCAACCCAGGGGGAGCATGTAGGGAAAGAACAACAAAGAAAAAAACACACTAAGTGCAAACAATTTTGTTCAAGGGTGAGGTATGATGCTTGGCCCCTGTGTGCTCCCTACTCACAGAAAGTTTGTAGGATAAGTGCAGTGGCGGGATATGTGAAGTCTGGTGGGTCTCACTGGACATCTACAGAAAGACCTATAAGAACTAGGATACTAGAACACCTTAGTAGTATCAAAAGGCAACTAGTCACTCATAGTGTTCCGAACCATTTCCTAGAAAAACATCAGGGAGACCCTAAAGGATTAACATACATGCCCATAGAAATGGTCAAACAACACTGGCGAGGAGGAGATAGGAATCTTGAACTCATCAAAAGAGAATCCTTCTGGATCCACAAACTAAGATCCCTCCATCCCAGAGGCCTTAATATGGAAATAGATATGGCTCCCTTTTTGAAATAAACTACTGCACGGACTTCCTCTGTATTCTAATGTGCCTTTCTTTCCCTTCCATTCCTCCCTCCTTAGGTGAAAAAGGAAAACTCCGGCACCATATGCGTCGTTTATGTCTTTTAGCTTCATATGTTTTTTAGCTTAAGTTAAGTCTGTAGTCTCAGTGTATGTTATAAGAGATTTAACTGTGCATAGTTCTGTTCGAAAATAAGCATTAAGTTTTTTATGGAACCAATATATAAAGTATATATACTGAGTACCATTGTCACCTAACTAATTGGAATAATCTCTATGCTGTAACTGCATCATCCCTTTAACAGATGTTGTATAACTACGCGGATCCTGTAATATGCTGTAATTCCTATCATTGGGGTATTCACATCCTTATCACTATGCAGATGGGCTTAGACCTATCACTGTACAAATAAATATTATATGTATATTTTTATAATTAAATTAATTCTTTATAATAGATGTTTTATAATAGAATTTTAAATATAATATATCCTTATATATACTGTTTTTGCAAATTTCTTAAATCAACTTTTTATTATGAATCAATTTTAATAGTATTTGCACAATTTTATTAATATTTGCATAATTTGTATACCTCTTATCTTCTCCCCACCTCATCAAGCTTATTTTAATCATACAGTACTTAATTTTTCTACTGGGCTTACTATACCAGTCAATTCCCCCATTCTATCTTGTTTTTTATGATGACAATGTGAATACATCCAACCATGTCCACAGACCTCATACCAGCACTGCAGAGGTTAATAAAACCAGTGATTGAATAGGGTATATAAGCTGTCACTAAAGGGGGGTTCCATACTACTGACGAAGCCAGCCATTCTATTGGCGAAACGCGTAGAGTGGACCCGCCCAGGAAGTGAGAGGATTGGTGCTGCAAGCTGTCAATCTGCTGCCGAACCGGAAGTGACGCGACGGAGCTGATCGCGCCCACCGGAAGTGACGTATCGCGTCAGAGACATCGCTGGAGGAGATTCCCACGCTGACACAGTGCAGAGGAAGCCACGGGGAGACTGTGGAGAAGCCCATCCGAGACGGCGGCGGTGCGGTGAGCTGCGGCAACCACCCTTACACTCCTTATCACTTATACAGTGAATAACGCTTATATTGATTTTTAACATTGTGAGTGCACATTTTAATACTATATAAAGTTTATCCCTATACCATTGATCTGCACTATGGAGGTCTGTTTTTATCTTTCCATGTACGTTTGCAACTGACATCCCAGTCCTAGCTGCTTCCTGTAGATGTCCAGTGAGACCCACCAGACTTCACATATCCCGCCACTGCACTTATCCTACTAACTTTCTGTGAGTAGGGAGCACACAGGGGCCAAGCATCATACCCCACCCTTGAACAAAATTGTTTGCACTTAGTGTGTTTTTTTCTTTGTTGTTCTTTCCCTACATGCTCCCCCTGGGTTGAGAAAATACATATTGATCATCTGGGACCAGTGAAGACAGTCCCTTCCAGAGGGTCTGAGCAGGGGGTTACAACCTATATTATACTTTTTTTCACTATTGCACTATTTTTAGGCACTATATTATTCTGAATCACTATATGTGTGTTATATATTCACTGTATTTTAAGTGATCACTAGTATTTAATTAGCGCCAGATTTTTCACCAATCACGTTGTCACATTGCACTTATAGTTTATCTTGTACAATGCCCATGTAAAAAACAATACATAGGGCGCACAACAAGAAAACTAAAATTGCGTTTTGCTGAACATCTAACTAACATTCAGAAAGGATTTCAGCAGCATAAATTGTCTAAACATTATTCAGAAGTACATAACTGCGATCGTAAAGTTACTCTATGTATAGGTATAGATCAGCTGCCCACAAATTGGAGAGGTAGTGATAACATAAATGCTATATCTAGGTTAGATAGGTGGATACATGCTGTAAAAACGCTTGTTCCATTTGGTCAAAATGTTGATATTGATTTGGGTGCTTTTCTTTCATGATTATAAATACAATAATAACATTTGTATATGTATTCAGTTTATCTATTCCCTGAGTTTTTATTATTTCTGTAATTAATTAATTGTTTGTTAAAGATCTTGCAATTTATTGAATGTATATTTTTATGTTGTATTAATTGGTTAATTTTAATTAAAATACACGTGTTTGATGTATATATACTCAGATAGATAGATAGATAGATAGATAGATAGATAGATAGATAGATAGATAGATAGATAGGTGTGTGTGTGTGTTTATATCATCATATGTGTATATATATTTATGATTAAATTGTTTGAATTAGTTGACTTGATATAAGTTTATTATAACATTTATGTTGAATATTTGGATTTTATAATGGTTCCTTAATTTTGTGTTGAATGTTTGCCATTTGGGTGTGATCCCTATATGATTAGACAATGTTTGATCAATTAACTAACCAGGACCCAGTTCCTGCTTTATAGGTTTCTCACACAGAGGGAAACATATCTCTCGATAAAGTCAATTAGACGAAACGCGTAGAGTTATGTGATCAAGTTCCTATGGTCTTATTTTAAATGGATCTTCTATATATGTCATTTTAAAGGCGTTTGGAAGTTTTTACTTTATTTGTTCATTAACCCTATCTGGTTGGGAGTAGCGATTTCCATAAGGACACTGACAGCACTAAAGAAACATCATTCTGATAATCATATGAGGGGGGGCAACGTTTCGGGGACAAACCCCTTCCTCAGGCCCAGTCCCTCAAGTCCCCAAAGGGGACACAGGGGTACTTCCCTTACCCCAATGCCCCAACAAAATGAGACAGCAACCCTAGCAAATTAAGCACATGAAAAACCTCTAAGTAATCAATCTAAGAATCTGATATAGCAAAATAGAGAGAATATAACCAGCGTTAAATCAGAGCACAGGGTATAAGACATCAAGCATAATCACACGCACGTCTCCTCTCCTGCTGCAAGGGGGACTGCTGACTGGGACTGGGGCGAAGCAGTACATCCTCTACAGTTGGACAATTGGACTATTTATTTACATCAGTGTTTATTATTTTAAATACATTGTATTGGTTTGCACTGTTTGTTATATATTTTTATATATAAATATATATATATATATATATATCAATGGGAATAATAGCAGTATATATACATATTAAAAAAACACGTTATAAATGCACTGCACCCAAAGGGGGAAGATGGTAAGGGAGGGGTGCCCTAAACCTCATACATTATTCTACAGAAACATGGCAAATCCCAGAAAGTAATTCATGCCTTTGGGCATCATAGAACCTAGCTGGACTGTGCAACGACACTCTTTCTGCAGGAGGGATCTTTCAATATCTCCCCCTCTTTTGCCCAGTGATACACGTCAATGGCAAATGCAGAGAGGGTCGTGTTGTCAGCGCCATGTTTCTGCAAAAAATATTTGAACTGTTCAATCGTAGCACTGTCAAAAAAAGGAATCTGTCGCATGTATCGGCAGGCTGTACAGCCATTGCATTTGAAAAATCCCTTTTTAATCAAATGTAGACAAGAAGATGGGGTTGACATGAGGGATATAATGACTGCGAACCAGCCTATCTCTGAGGTTAGGGGATCGTCTGCTGGTCAAGGTGGCTCTTTCGCCCAGAACCGAATTAAGGTCAGGGTCAGTCATAAGGATTGACCAGTGTTTTTGCAGAATATTCCTCAAGTGAGGCCATTGTTGGTTATACGTTTCTTTTGTTGGTTTTAGTAGAGAAATTCTGTTGCCCTCAAGGCTTCGTTTGTACCCTTGATTAATACTGGTTTGACTATAACCTCTAGACCTGAATCTGGATTTCATTTCCTCTTTATTCAATTCCTCTTTAACCATATAAATTCACTGGTTGGAATACTATTCATTTGATAGCTCGGATGCGAGCTGGAGGCATGTAATATACAATTGGTAGAAGTATTCTTTCTGAAAATATCGGTACCAATATTGCCCTCAGCATCAATAATGATCTGTGGATCGAAAAATTCAACAGTGCTAGTACTGCACTTGAACGTTAGCTTGATGTTAAGATCATTGTGGTTGAGAACATCGACGAAATCCCTAAACCCCTCAGCACTCCCCTGCCAGAGGATGAGGATGTCGTCGATGTATCTCAACATCAAGTGGACATGACTGGTCATGGACCTGATTCTCCTCAGAAAAAACTACAATGCGTTCCCACAAACTTACGAAAAAGTTAGCGTATGTGGGGGCACAGGTAGCCCCCATGGCATTCCCTCTTTTTTGTAAAAAAAACCCAATTGTTTTTATAAACAAAATAATTGTGTGATAATATGATGGCCAACAGCTCCATTAATACATTGATCAGATTTGGCGTTAAGTTCATCAATGAGAGAAAATAATGTGAAGCTCTCAAGCCATCCTGTTGGTGGATGGAGATGTACAAAGCCTCCCCGTCACGTGGCCAGAATAGTCTTAGTATCTACCGTGACGCAGTGAAGTCTGGCTAGGGCATCCGTTGTGTCCCGGAGATAAGAGGGCAGTGTCTCTACAGCGGGGCGCAAAAATTCATCAAGAAATTGACAGATTGGTTCACTCAAACCCCCAATTCCTGCCACAATTGGTCTCCCCGGAGGATTACGGAGGTTTTTATGAACCGTGGGTAAGAGGTAAAATGTCGGAATGATAGGAAATTTACAAATTAGACCATCCCGGTTTTTTTCAGTGATGGTCCCTTGTGAGCTTGTGTCATACAAAATATGATCTAGCTCAGATTTCAATTTATTGGTAGATTTAGGCTTTTTGTCTTCTCAAGCATTCACCATTTTGTCCACTTATGCATGTTTCTTATTGCCTCTGGTCTTAGTAGGGTTCCTGCATGTTTACACATGGTCAGTAAGTGGAAGCTCTGCTATTCTTGTGATCACCAGTTGTTTAGACTATTTTGTTCTAATGACTGGCCGGCCGGGATCACATTGGGTACTTTGCTCCCAAGGTTTTCTTTAAGTGTGAGACAGCGCTGCCCACATGAATGTTGGTGCACTTATGCGGATACCTTCCCGGGGCGCTCCAGCCCCCGGGTATAGCTGAACAACAGTCAACGGGCAATCTGGTCCAACTACGCCTTCTGCCTCTGCGTGGGGTGGCCTCCAGCAGGAGCGTCCCACCATAGTCTCTGAACGTAGGTGGTCTGATCCCAAACCACAAGTTATGCGTCACCGCGTGGTGTAGACACCGTGTCCCTGATACTGCACAACACAGGGAAAAGGTCCCCAACTACGGGCATCCCTGTACAGCTGCAGGTGCCTACTGTGAGTCGGGGACTAACTGGGGCCTGCAGGGAAAAGCTGGCCTAGTCCCAGGGCTACTGGCACCTGGGTCCCTACCTCCCTCTTCTGTACCCTGCTCCCAACTCACCAGCTGTTCTAACTGTTTAAAATGCAGCAGCCCTATTGGCTGCCTGACAACATGTGGTCTGCAGCCTCTGAGGCTGCTGGGACTTGTAGTTCCCAGCTGATCTATGGGTGTAATGGCCGCCGCTGGCATTGTACTGCACATGCGCCAGGTGTACAAAGATGGCAGCCGCAACTCTAGATACTATCTGCGTATGCGCGAGCCTTCTCTGCACATGTGTGCGCACAAACAAAATGGCGGCGCCCTCGGTGGAGCACCGGCGACCCGCTCGCCAGCTCACAATCTCCCTGCAGCAACCACACAGCCGTCCCCCTCACAAGCCCGGAGATTAAGGGCTGGGACCCGCTGCGCCCGGCGGCACGGACGGCCGCGCGAGCGATCCCCACCAGCAGGGAAATCCTCCCAAGCCGGTCCCAGTCCCCCCTCGCTGACGGCTCACTACGCACTGTGACGCATCAGCCGGCAGGGAATTCAAGAAAATTGTGATCCCGAGCGGTGACGCGTCACGTGGTGCGCTGATGAGTCAATCAGCGGCGGGGGCGGGAGCTGTCATCAGGCAGCTTCCTACTCAAGGTAATGTGTGTGTGTGTTTTTTGTGGCAGAAGGGGGAGGGAGCTGCTTACCTTACAGCAGCCCGCAGTAGCTCCCTCCTGGAGGGGGGGGGGGGAGTAGCGGGTCCCTCCGCTCAAGCCACGGCCCCCCTCCCACTTCCCCCCACCTCCCGCTCCGGCTCCCTACAGACCGCATATCGCGGTCTGTGTCTGTCAGCGCCCCGCCTGTCTGCAGTGCGGGTGCGCTGACTGAGGGAGCGGGGCCTTAGCCTTAGAGGGGGACCTGGTGACACGATGTGCGCATTTGCATGTCATTTCCCAGAATCCCATTCTGCAGTGGAAGCACTGTATGCTAGGTGATAATGGCGAAAGGCGGGGTTGCAGACCTGTCTAAGGCTGCGCTTATAGTGCCGGTGACGCGACGTCGTGGCAAAACAAATGTATTGCCGCCATCGCGTGCGCTTATAGTAAGCGCGACGCGACAGGAGCGACGTGGCGGCATGAAATTTGGAAGCCGGTCAAATTTGATTTTTCAGAGGCTGTCGCCACGTGACAGCCTCTTAACCAATCAATGGCCAGGTCGCTTGCGACATCGCTGCAAAGCGAAATACAACTTTCGCCGGTGGCAACGGCGATGGGTGACATCATCTGTCGCGCGCACTATAAGCGCGGCCTAAGACATGTGAATGTGCTCGCAAGTGATATTCTTTATTGGCTATATGCTAACGGTGGAGGTTTTTTGTCGCCTTTTTCACCCACCATAACTTAAAATATGCATGATATATATAAATATGTATATATACACAAGAAGAGAAGAAAGGATCCCAAAATAATAGCACTCTAGTATACCATATGAATATACAAAAATACACAATTTATTCATTTAACTGTCACAGAACAAAAAATATAAAAGAAAGCATAGAATATTTAAAATCAGGCATAGATCCCCTGTACGTAAAACATGGCAATCGTACTCTAACACGCAAATCTAAATGGACACAACGTCTCAGATAAGAGAGTCTATACCCAAGAGAGTATCAAGCAAAGGGAGGTTAAGTACTGCAGATTAGGGCTGGGATATGGAGGAAATAGCTTTAACCAACAAATCAAATCAGAACATCGCACTACACAATTCACGGGAGTCATATACAGTAATCCCTGAAAGGTAAAACACAGCTGTGCAATAATCAGAGCAGTGGGTGAAAAACTTGGAAAAGCACACTCCAATAACTGTATACCCTAAAGCACATACCACCTAAGCATAAGGAACACGCAGTGTCATTAAAGAAGCATGGAGCAATTGCTCAAATTATAATTACGTGTCCCTAGGAGGGGACAGACCAGGGGATCCTGCCTACAGCACCCACTCCTACGCATTTCGACAGATGCCTTCAACTGGGAGCGGTGGGGTAGGCAGGATGAATAACAGGCTTTAAAAAGGATATTTCTCCCGCCAAAAGCGCCGTCAAACAGGTGAAAGAATTAGGGAAACCCAATTACCTTAAGGTACTCACAGTAATGCACTCGCAATTGGGCCACAATTGTGAGTGCATTACTGTGAGTTATTATGTAAAACTACCTATACGATTACACACAACTCTTGCGTTGTTTTTCTACATAGCTTCGGCTTACTACTATGCGGTCTCATCAGTCTATTGATCTTTATCTATTCGATTCACTGTACTTATCAGCTGGATCTGGAAGGGTTTGCGAAGCAAGTACCGATCTAGGCTAATATACACGTGTCCTGCCTAGCCCTCCTACCGCCCTTTGACAAAAAGATCGACCGGTAATCGACTGAACGCATCAGTAGGACGTCATTACACACCATACGCCTTCCACATTACGTCATCACCTGCTCAGCGACACGGCCGGTTCTGAGCGCCAACAATACAAGAGGCTCATGCTCACAAGGAACATTTTCTATTTAGGTGTCCTGGGACGTTTATGCTGTGCAATACTAGACATGATGCACTCCACCTGGACAACGCTGACGGACATACTGCCTCCTTCCATCTTGAGAGACTGATGGGACTTCTGATTCGAGATAAAATACCGATTGGTGGGTGATATTGTCCACCAAATGCTTGTTACTTCCTTGATGTTACACCCTTGTGAGTTTATTTCTGGTCCCCCTCACGTGCCCTGTTCCCATCATTAATATACTGGTTTTATACTAGGGGCGTGCGCTCCTCTCCTCTCTCTGTTTTCTGATATTCTCCATCAACGTTGATGTGGTGTTAATCCCTTGAGAAGCGCCGGGACCGCCTTCACACCAGCATTACTATTGCAATGCACCATTTTGTTGGTCCACTTTTGAAAGGACTGGTTGAATTTTAACTTTTTCCTTCTTATAGTTCACACAGTTTGATATATTAGTATTTGGCTTTTATTTTAAACACCACTTTCATCTAATCTTGTATTCATTAAAGCACTGACAACGTTTTTATATCATGTGTGGTTTTCATTAAAACTTGTGTCAATTATCTTGTTTCATTTATTTAATTTATATTGCAATACCATGTCCTGGCCGCTGCTTATATTGTCTTTTTTTCACCCCCTTTAGTCTTATTATATATCTATATATGATTCAATATATATATAGATACTATATCTATCATAATATATATATTCGTGACACAGTCCGGGGGGTCAGATAAGAAAGAAACTAGGTTGTAACTCCACGGGCGGGGTCTGTGGCCTGTCAATATGGTCTCTGTCAAAATGCATACGTAAAACACGCAGCGCTATACAAAGACATGTATTAGATTATTCTTCGAACCATATCAATAGTTATACTTAAAAGCAGGAAGGGGGAGAGACGCTCAGTAACCTATAAAGCTTATAAATAAAAATATTGTTAAACCAAATTGGGTATTTTCTGGTTGTAAATTAAAAACAATAAAACCGCAGTAACATTGGCAATCTTCAAACTAATACATGAAAATCACAGAGCTTTTAGTAAATAAAAAGCAATGGCACTCGGGTTTGATCATTAAGTTATGGAAAGCTTGGTATCTCCTATGGGTTCTTCAGGATAAAAGCCTGGCAAGGATTGCAGTTTTAAACTTCTTCGTAACAGAATGAGAAAAATGTGCCTGTCCCTGTGTGAGTATGGGAGGATTGCAATGCCAATAGTATAGCCCAGTGACCGCGTGAGTGACTGCCTGAGATGAGGTCCTCTGCGTGTCCTGCTTTGTTGGCGTGTCACGGTTTGTTCATCATTCCATGGGGTAGGCCTGATCCCCCACGGTTCGCCGTTTCACCACCCAACAGTACAGACCCCTGCGGTGTCGTGACCTCCGCACTGCTCCTTGAAGAAGGTAAAAATCGTTGTGTAACCCTTGCACTGCTTTGTGGGCAATGGCTAGGGAGACCCAAGGCAATTACACGCTCGCGTGTGGGTTTTGTTCTGTCCATGTATATTGCACTGCGCAAGCAGGTTTCCCATGGATTAGCTGGCGTAGTGTTGGACGTATAAAAAACGGAAACTTTCGAAAAAACGCGAGATGTTTGCCCAGGGGACAAAAATCACACTGGGTTGAGTCGGCGCCGGCCAAATAGTACCTTTCAGCATTGTCAACTTTTCAAAATTCACAAACGCAATTATACAAGTGGACTCCCCGCAGTAGCTAAAGCATTGCAATCTTCAACTTATAACCCAGACAAGACAGCCGAGTCGTCACTGATTCCCCGCACCAATCAGTTGGTGCCCGTGATCGCGGTAGGTGCATCACTGCTAACGGGGCGCAGGCGTACATGTTTACTGGATTGAAAGTAAAAAGTGACACACTGGGCTTATCTTGCCGACAGCTCAACCCCACCACACAATAACCTTCAGGTTTGCAGTATGCCCCATTGTCTCATCGTGGTCCTCACAAATATTACAGTACGCAGGGGGGTAGCAATATACTCCCCATGTTTAATTGCTTCCCAGAGTCCCATTGGCCCTTCCGAGGGAACCCTGATTCGTAAATTTGTTTTTTTTCAAAAATCCACAGTCAATAAATAATCTTTCTACATGGAAGACAAAAACAAAAGAAACAGAAAAACAAGATGGCAATTATCCCCATATACATATTTATTATTTAAAAAAAAACATAAATATATCCTATTACGGTTCATAATATTCACTTGATTATGCCCCAGTATCCTTCAAAATCTACCTTTTACATCGTTTATACATCCAATTAAACGACCGTAACAATCACCACTACTCTTATTGAACACGTGGTACTGTGGGACATGTCTACAGGGGTGTAATCGGCGTAGTTTCTTGATACCGTGTGGACTATACACTATAGGGGCTTCTCCTCTGTCTTTTTTTTTGATGTCCCGTCCCTGTAGAGCTATCTTGTCAATCCTCTTTTTTTTCTAACCTAGGCCACATTCCCCCTTTATTTTGTACCCACTCCTCAAACTTTCTTTCCAAACACCGCTTCTTCTCCCTCCGCTTCCACTACCCTTACCCCATTACCTCATTTAATATCAGCAGTATATTTTTATTCAGATGGTTTGTTTGCCTACAACATCTTGACCACCTCATTTGTCACATCACATTTTGGGCAATAGCCAAGGATCTGCATTTTAACTTTGGCTGTCAAGGAGCCCTGCAGGAGTCAAGCCAATAACCACCAAAGAAAATTGCAGTGCGTTCTACAAGGGGATGGGACCAGCTACATTCCGCCACACTGTCTCAATGGGTGTCTTATTTTAGGAGGGGGGGTGGTGAGGCGGGGAGGAGAAGAGGACCTCGACTCTTCCTTCCCCCTCCCATCGCGACCATCATGGTGTGCAATGCACATCTCTCTTTCTGATGTAGTACCCAGATATAAATTCCAGCAATAGGCCCTAAAGAGGGGGGGGGTTTGGGGAGGGAGAACCCCCACACAAGTTAACCTATTCCTGCTCGTGGAGACCAAGTAACTATCCACACTAAACACCACCACAACCATACACTGCACACCGACTACACCAACCGCTTTATAATTATGGAACTGGTTAACACTGCAAAACTCACACTATAAATGCACAGAGATCCAGGGGGTTAATGATCTTCTCTAGAGGGGGCTTTAAGGTGTGTGGGGGGGCGGGGCAGGGGGGGAATCATACAATGGGCTGTTTGAGGATGTAATCGTATATATGACCTAGAACATTTGAACATTTTATTTGGGAATGGTTTGTCTTTGAGCGAATGAATTTCATACTTTCTCCCCCATACTACTCCCCTGTGCTCACTTCCTATGCCCAACAATGTTCGCACAACTCATTGAGTTATACTGTATGAGATGAGAGGTAGAGATATCAATGAACATTCAGAGGTGAGTGTATGGCGAATAATAACCCGATAGGATTGCTGTTATGAGTATCACAATGAGGGAGTGCCTGAAAGTGTTTATCAGGGGCAACTCCGTGAATCATCATGACACGTAAAGCAGGAATATTCAATTGTCAAGACAATTCTTTTCATAACACATCGACATATAATATAAATAACAGCGTCAATCGATGGTCATTTTTGTAATCAGTATATATAGATTATAATCAGCAATTGCTTATTTAGCATACCTCGTTCGCAGTTGTCCGTTTTCATCTATCTCCATGTATCAGGAATACTCAGCATCCATTACTCTTCTCTGCATCAGAATTTTCGGGGCCCGTTTTTCGCCTTACTCGTAGCGAGATCAAGACGGTGGGCTATTAGCAGCTGAGATCGGCAGCAGTCAGATGCTGCTAGATGTGCTGGCTTTTTCAGTTTACACAGCAAGGGGGAAAAAAAAACTGATCTTGGGAAAACAATGAGCATAAACAGAGGAACTGAGTAGGGGACAACTGGAGCAGATGAAGGAGGAGTCTAGGAACATACGGAGCAGAGGCGGAGACAGGAGAGAGCAGCATGCTGTTTCTTCTGGCGCTGGGGGAGAGAGGAGGAAATTGCAATTGGACTTTATGTACTGTAGGGATACAGGAGTGTGGAACTTGATTGCACAAAAGAATATGATCGCCCACACTCTCATGCCCACAAGCACTCTTTCCATTGTTTCTGTGTATGCTTGTACATATATTTATTTATTTCATTACGCCTATATTAGAATATAGAGAGGACAAAAAAATACGTTCACAGTTAATTCTTGTTGGATTAGTAAAACGAACTTAATACATTTCCCCCTCTTTCTCTTATCCCTAGGGCAAGAATCTCACATTGGGCAGCCCAATGTACTAACAAACAAGGAGATGCAGACCACCAACGGGTAGGTTTAATTAGTAAGGATTCCTAATCCTATAAAGGGATAGAAATCATGTCTTTAAAGAGGCACTCCACGAGCACTTTATTTTTAATTTCTTAATAAGTTTGAAGCTGGGGTTCTCAGAGCGTGAATCGCGTTCATTTCAGCTCTGGAGACCCCTGCTTCCCGAGTGCCGGTGGCAGCCCAGAGAGGGCTATCGAAATGGCAGTCTTAAATGACGTGACACTATTCCCTTGCGGCTCCTTATTGGCCCACGTGACATTTAAACAGCAGAGAAAAGGCACCCCCTTCCAAGGAATTTCGGGAAGCAGGGGGTCCCCGAAGCTGAAACGACACCAGTCAGCTACCGAGACCACTCTGTAGGTCTAACGACAGAGGCTACCGCTCCTCATTCCCGCTGGTCACCACGTCCGGAGAGCACCTCGCACGTGTTGTGGTTCGTGCTTGTCACCGTTGCCTCAACTCCTGCCACACTCTACAATCCCTCAAAACAGATACTGGGATACTCGCCTAGGCCCGAAATGCACTGTGCGCGCCAAACAGGCCATGGATACTCTCCTCCCGAGGCTTCCGCCAGCCGCCGCGAGATCCAGTGCAGAACCTCCGGACTACACCCTAACCAGACAGCAAGTGTTCACTGTGGAATTTACTCAGATTTTCAGGGAGTATTGCTTATAACGGGTGGAGGTACCCAGGATGAGTGTCTCTTAGGACTGCAAACTTTGCAGCCATCTTGCTAGCTGCTGGACAAATTACAAATGCTATATACAGTATAAACAAAGTAGACAAGGCGTCACTTAATAATATAAATATATGGGCCCAGGTGCACACACTACAACAACAAAATTGGAGAGTAAAAAAATGGATTTATTCCAATAGTAAAAAAGTTTAAATACCCCCCAAAAAAATACATATTTGCGTTATAAAAAGGGACCTTGTTATTTGAAAAAGGTGACTGAAACATCAATTTTTTGATTAAAAGTTTCACTATTTTCATAAATAATGCTGAATACCTCCTTTATAACATGGACTTACTCTATGCATAGTATCTATATACCAATATTAATTTGTATCGTTTACACACTTTTGTAATGTAATAATTCATATAAATATTACTGGTCATTAAAACACAAATATTAGATAAAGAAGAGAGGCGGGTAGTAGAGAGGGGGGGGGAAGAGGGGGAAGACGAGAACACTATCACCGATCCTAATGCATCTCCACACCAGTGGCATCAATCAGTCACATACCAATCGAAAACTCATTGCAATGTGTCATTTGGTGGTATCTTTGTCACTGAAAAGTCACAGGTCACTTTCCACACTCCCTTTATAACCCTTATTGTGTTGTATGCAAATAGGAAACGTTTTACAGGAGAGTGGAGGACATGGGGGTCGACGGTGAGACGGACTCTGATCACTCTGCAGATGCACCACCACAGGCGGTGGCTCACTATTACTCCGATGACCGGGAATTCTGGAAAAATGAAGGAAGCAATGAACAAGTGTTCGGAGCTCTGGGGCTGTCACGTGCGTCTGTGTCACTGTGTCCCACCCTGGGGGGGAGGGACTCATAGCTCCTTCTGTCTGTGTCACCCGCGGGGGGAGGGACTCCGCCCCTTCTGTCTGTGTCATGTGCCACCCTGCGGGGGGGGGGGGACACTCACAGCTCCCTTCTGTCTGTCACTCTGTGGTGGTTTGGGACAGGCTCATAGAGCCGTCTGTATGACTGGTCACCCTGCGGGGGGAGGACAGACTCATAGCTCCCTTCTGTGTGTCACCCTGCATGGGGGGGGGGGGGGGGGGAGGGCGGGGGGGGGGGGGGGCAACTCATAGTTCTCTCTGCGTCTTGTTACCAGCATTCTCTCCAACTCTTCAATATCGGGTTTATCCATCAAAATCCTGGAGAGAAAAAATCAGAAAGTAAATCCTATAAAATGACACAATGGATAGATATATTGATTGTTATAATATAACTAACAGTGTAGTTATTATTTATATGCATATTGAGAGATGTGTAGTCCTGTACTTCACTCCCCCAGTGACTGCTACTGAATGAAGTTGCAGATAATCCCCACATCCTCTTCGGATTCGGTCAGATATGAAGTGATTACGTTATCATCCTCCCCACCACTAAGGGTTATATCCCGCCCACAGGGCTGGACCAATCACACCGGCGCATCACATTTCATCCACCCGCCCCGGCAGAAAGCGCTGTCCAATCAGGAACGCTGAACGGCGTAACCCGCCCCCTCGCATCAGCGCAGCCAATGAGCGCAGCTCCGCCTGCCTACCCTCCAGGTGCCGTTGACATGGCGCAGGTTGCAGACACGAGCCCGGGTCACCACGCGTCAGCCTCCCCAGCGCCTCGCAGAGAACTGCGCCTCCGAGCGGCTGGCGGAGCGTTCAGCAATAGCCCCGAGTCCGCGCGGCCCGGAACCGGCCCCCTGGAACACCAGCCTCCATCCCTCACACCATGCGCGCGCGTTGCCCGCTGATTGGATGGGCACGTGATCTGAAAGTGGGCGTGGATTGTGTTCACTTTTTTCTCCCAATCCTTATGTATAAACGCACAAAGATACACTGATCTCCTTACAGTGTGTTGCTTTGTCATACCACAGTATTATTAATAATTGTATTTAGTATTTATTATATGTATATTTGTATGTACTGTACTTCACTTATTTGTTTTATAGGCTGTATATATTTTAAATGATTTTATAAGTGTCATTTCAGTTAATTATATCAGTGTAAGTGTTATATATTATCTTGTTACAATATATCCTTGCGTAATCTACAACTATTATACACTTATATGTAACATCGCCGGAAGATGAGATCAGTGTATCTTGAAAGCTGCAGAATAAGAGCATTTCGTTAGCCACAGAACGGTATCATCTATTTGTTTTTAATTATTAAGCTCGGCTAACACGGTACAAGATATATATATATATATATATATATAATATAATATATATAATTATATATATCTATATATATATATAATATATATATATATATATATAAACCATAATATGAGTTAAGTTATGGTGAGTAAAAAAAGTGACAAAAAAACCTCCAGGAAAGCAAATATGCAAATATAGCTGTATGCTCATCTGCATGTCTTAGGCAGGTCTGCAACCCGCCTTCCCCACTTATCACCCAGCATACGCACTTCCACTGCAGCAAGAGGATTCTGGGAAATGAACATGCAAAATGAGCACACAGTGTCACTTTTTGCCTCAATAACCATTTTAACATGGTTCCCTATAGGCTAGCTTGCTGCATGGTCACAGCTCTTGAGCACAGCCAGGGTTAAGGTGCATACCCAGAAAACCACCCCACAGACAGCTGTTTCGACCTGATGGGTCTCATCAGTGTGGGGTTGATTTACTGGGAATGCAAGAGGGCTATGGGATAGGCTAAACCATAATACTGAGTTAAGTTATGGTGAGTAAAAAAAGTGACAAAACCCTCCACAGGAAAGCAAATATGCAAATATAGCTGTATGCTCATTGCATGTCTTAGGCAGGTCTGCAACCCCGCCTTTCCATTATCACCCAGCATACAGCACTTCAACTGCAGCAAGGGATTCTGGGAAATGACATGCAAATGAGCACACAGTGTCACTTTTTGCCTCAATAACCATTTTTAACATGGTCCCTATAGGCTTAAGCTTGCTGCATGGTCACAGCTTTGTAGCTTAAGCTATAGGGAACCATGTTAAAATGGTTATTGAGGCAAAAAGTGACACTGTGTGCTATTTGATGTCATTTCCAGAATCCCTGCTGCAGTGGAAGTGCTGTATGCTGGGTGATAATGGGGAAAGGCGGTGTTGCAGACCTGCCTAAGACATGCAGATGAGCATACAGCTATATTTGCATATTTGCTTTCTGTGGAGGGTTTTTGTCAATTTTTTACTCACCATAACTTAACTCAGGATTTATGGTTTAGCCTATCCCATAGCCTCTCTTGCCATTCCCAGTAAAATCAACCCCACACTGATGAGACCCATCAAGGTTGAAACAGCTGTCTGTGGTGGTTTTCTGGTAGCACTTAACCCTGGCTGTGCTCAAAGTGTGACCATGCAGCAAGCTTAAGCCTATAGGGAACCATGTTAAAATGGTTATTGAGGCAAAAAGTTACACTGTGTGCTATTTGCATGTCATTTCCAGAATCCCTTGCTGCAGTGGAGTGCAGTATGCTGGGTGATAATGGGAAAGGCGGGGTTGCAGGCTGCCTAAGACATGCAGATGAGCATACAGCTATATTTGCCTATTTATATATATATATATATATATATATATAATATATATATACACACACACAACAGTGTTCGACAAACCTATACATTTGCTCGCCCCGGGCGAGTGGATTTAACATCGTGGCGAGCTCCTATTGGCCCAAGCAGCACACGTTTGGTACTAGGTGGCGAGTAGATTTTTTTGTGTGGCGAGTAGATTTTTTGGTGATTTGTCGACCACTGTAATATATATATATACAGTCAGTATTTGGTTATCTTTATTGGTCTTGTGGATGCGGGGTCTTTCTCTTAGCAAGTATAGAGAAAGAGCTAGAGAAAGACCCGCATCCACAAGACAAATAAAGATAACAAATACTGACTGCAATAAATTTAATAGTAAGTCAGTGGTGCTACCAGGGCAGGTAATGTATAAGAAGAGAAGAAAGGAATTAGCGGAACAACCCAACTTACATAAGTTTTTTGAGTCTCTTTTCAGTTTTTTATTTAGTCAATTGATTGTAGCCACATTGTATAGTATTAGCCTTGCTGTTGTTTTTCTTAGATATAGCTCCGCTTATTACTAGTGCGGTATCTAAGAAAAACAACAGCAAAGCTAATACTATACAATGTGACTACAATCAATTGACTAAATAAAAAACTGAAAAGAGACTCAAAATATTATGAAAATACATATAACTATACACACAACCTTGCTGTTGTTTTTCTTATAGCTTCGCTTACTACTAGTGCGGTATCTATCAGTCTATTGAGTCTATATCTATTCATTCACTTACTATCAGCTGGATTGAGGGGTTGCTAAGATACCATTAGGGTATATATACACGTTCCTGCATCCCCTCTTCACTGCCCTTTGAAAAAGTCGCCCGTGTGCGACGAAACGCGTCAGGGAGCGTCATTACGCAATACGCACAGACATTACGTCATCACGCATGCGCAGGAACAGGCCGGTTCGAGCGCCAAAAAATACAGAGGCCATCCAGCAAGGAGACATTTTCTGGGATTCCTGGGACGTTTTGCTGTGCAATATCTGATGCACCCTGGACAACCTAACGGAATACTGCCCCTTCATCTCTGAGAGACTGATGGACTTCTGATTCGAGTACAGATACCGGATGGTGGTGATATTGTCACGAAATGCTTTTAATCCTTGTACCCTTGTGAGTTTATTTCTTCCCCCTCCCTCCCTTTCCCATCATTAAATATACGGTTTTATACTATGGGGCGTGCGCTCTCTCCTCTCTATCTATCTATCTATCTATCTATCTATCTATCTATCTATCTATCTTAAAAATGGTTATTGAGGCAAAAAGTGACACTGTGTGCTCATTTGCATGTCATTTCCCAGAATCCCTTGCTGCAGTGGAAGTGCTGTATGCTGGGTGATAATGGGGAAAGGCGGGGTTGCAGACCTGCCTAAGACATGCAGATGAGCATACAGTTATATTTGTGTATATATATATATATATCTATATCTATATCTATATCTATATCTATATCTATATCTATATCTATATATATATATATATAGTGTGGTTGACAAATCACCAAAAAATCTACTCGCCACACAAAAAAATCTACTCGCCACCTAGTACCAAACGTGTGCTGCTTGGGCCAATATTTACTCGCCCGGGGGTTAAATCCACTCGCCCGGGGCGAGCAAATGTATAGGTTTGTCGAACACTGTGTGTGTGTGTATATATATATATATATATATATAATATATATATATATATAGGCCCAGTCGCTTGCGAAATCCGCTGCAAAGCGAATACAACTTCGCCGGTGGCAACGGCGATGGGTGCATCATCGTCGCGCGCACTATAAGCGCGGCCTAAGACATGTGAATGTGCTCGCAAGTGATATTCTTTATTGGCTATATGCTAACGGTGGAGGTTTTTTGTCGCCTTTTCACCCACCATAACTTAAAATATGCATGATATATATAAATGATTTATATACACAAGAAGAGAGAAGGATCCAAAATAATGCACTCTAGTATACCATATGAATACAAAAATACACAATTATTCATTAACTGTCACAGAACAAAAAATATAAAAGAAAGCATAGAATATTTAAAATCAGGCATAGATCCCCTGTACGTAAAACATGGCAATCGTACTCTAACACGCAAATCTAAATGGACACAACGTCTCAGATAAGAGAGTCTATACCCAAGAGAGTATCAAGCAAAGGAAGGCCAGTACTGCAGATTAGGGCTGGATATGGAGGAAATAGCTTTAACAAACAAATCAAATCAGAACATCGCACTACACAATTCACGGGAGTCATATACAGTAATCCCTGAAAGGTAAAACACACAGCTGTGCAATAATCAGAGCAGTGGGTGAAAAACTGGAAAAGCCACACTCCAATAACTGTATACCCTAAAGCACATACCACTAGCATAAGGAACACGCAAGTGTCATTAAAGAAGCATGGAGCAATTGCTCAATTATAATTACGTGTCCCTAGAGGGACAGACCAGGGATCCTGCCTACAGCACCCACTCCTACGCATTTCGACAGATGCCTTCAACTGGGAGCGGTGGGGTAGGCGGATGAAGAAAAACAGGCTTTAAAAGGATATTTCTCCCGCCCAAAAGCGCCGTCAACAGGTTGAAAGAATTAGGGAAACCAATTACCTTAAGGTACTCACAGTAATGCACTCACAATGTGGTCCAATTGCGAGTGCATTACTGTGAGTACCTTAGGTAATTGGGTTCCTAATTCCTTTCTTTCTTCTTATACATTACCTGGCCCTGGTAGCACCACTGACTACTATTAAATATTTATTGCAGTCAGTATTTGGTTATCTTTATTTGTCTTGTGGATGCGGGGGTCTTTCTTAGCTCTTTCTCATATCTGCTAAGAGAAAGACCCCGCATCCACAAGACCAATAAAGATAACCAAATACTGACTGTATATATATATTATCAGTGGTCGACAAATCACCAAAAAATCTACTCGCCACACAAAAAAATCTACTCGCCACCTAGTACCAAACGTGTGCTGCTTGGGCCAATAGGAGCTCGCCACGAGTGAAATCCACTGCCCGGGGCGAGCAAAGTATAGGTTTGTCGAACACTGTGGTGTGTGTTATATATATATATATATTATATATATATTATATATAAATATGCAAAAATAGTGATGCTCATCTGCATGTCTTAGGCAGTCTGCAACCCCGCCTTTCCCCATTATCACCCAGCATACTGCACTTCCACTGCAGCAAGGGATTCTGGGAAATGACATGCAAATGAGCACACAGTGTCACTTTTTGCCTCAATAACCATTTTTAACATGGTTCCCTATAGGCTTAAGCTTGTGCATGGTCACAGCTTTGAGCACAGCCAGGGTTAAGGTGCATACCAGAAAACCACCCACAGACAGCTGTTTCAACCTTGATGGGTCTCATCAGTGTGGGGTTGATTTATACTGGGAATGCAAGAGAGGCTATGGGATAGGCTAAACCATAATACTGAGTTAAGTTATGGTGAGTAAAAAAGTGACAAAAACCCTCCACAGGAAAGCAATATGCAAATATGCTGTATGCTCATCTGCATGTCTTAGGCAGGTCTGCAACACCGCCTTTCCCCATTATCACCAGCATACAGCACTTCCACTGCAGCAAGGGATTCTGGGAAATGACATGCAAATGGCACACAGTGTCACTTTTGCCTCAATAACCATTTTTAACAGGTTCCCTATAGGCTAAGCTACAAAGCTGTGCCATGCAGCAGCAAGCTTAAGCCTATAGGAACCATGTTAAAAGGTTTTATTGAGGCAAAAAGTGACACTGTGTGCTCATTTGCATGTCATTCCCAGAATCCCTTGCTGCAGTGGAAGTGCTGTATGCTGGGTGATAAGGGGAAAGGCGGGGTTGCAGACCTGCCTAAGACATGCAGATGAGCATACCGCTATATTTGCATATTTGCTTTCCTGTGGAGGGTTTTTGTCACTTTTACTCACCATAACTTAACTCAGTATATGGTTTAGCCATCCCATAGCCTCTCTTGCATTCCCAGTAAAATCAACCCCACACTGATGAGACCCATAAGGTCGAAACAGCTGTCTGTGGTGGTGTTTCTGGGTATGCACCTTAAACCTGCTGTTGCTCAAAGCTGTGACCATGCAGCAAGTCTAAGCCTATAGGGAACCATGTTAAAATGGTATTGAGGCAAAAAAGTGACACTGTGTGCTCATTGCATGTCATTTCCCAGAATCCCTTGCTGCAGTGGAAGTGCTGTATGCTGGGTGATAATGGGGAAAGGCGGGGTTGCAGACCTGCCTAAGACATGCAGATGAGCATCAAGATTATTTGCATATTGCTTTCCTGTGGAGGGTTTGTTTGTCACTTTTTTATCACCAAAACTTAACTCAGTTTATGGTTATTATTATATATATAATATATAATATATATATATATATAATATATATGATATATATATTATATATATATATATATATATA